>JAQIWE010004953.1:0-10324 GCA_034698565.1 Campodea plusiochaeta
AGATTAACTTTTCCTTGCATACCATTGATTTTCATGATATGGTTTTCGTTTAAATGAACCCTTCTTCACACATCTCAGACATCTGTCATTTTGAGATAAAGATTAGTACAAAGTAATGGTAGTTTGTACCCATTTATATCATGCTAAGAAAATTTCGACATATAAGCCGAGATTTTCACCAAATTCGATTAGTGAAATTTTTAATGCTTTCAGGTGAAAATTTTGCCATATTAAAAAAAAAAGAAATTTTCCACTTTTTTATATTTTCGAAATTTATTTAAAAGAAATTAGCTTCACAAGAGTAAAAAGTGATTTCAGAAGTTCAGACCTTCATGTAATAGATTGTAATAAGCCAAAGCCAATATTGTACTAGCTATCATATATAACTAACGCATATATAACGTATATAAATTAAAGGTGGCCTACGCCCTACGTCAAAATTATCAATGGAGTTGTACCGTATAAAACGACGTGGTGATGAGGTAAAGGTATCGCCACGAGCGAAGTTCGTCACTTCTTTTATATTATTTTTAGGGGCGTAACCGACTCCCTGATTATACTATATTATTCTCTACTCCAACTCTATCGTACTTGCTTAATGGTTTTTCTCTCTACAATACTACAGTTTCCCCATTAAAGTTCATAACCCTCTATTTCGATGCCTGAGGGACGTCGTTGCGACGACGCCGTTTTTTTCCTCGATCATATTTTACAATTTGTAATCATAGTCGTTTTATAGGAGGTTAACAACCGACGGTGGGTTTCCTTGAACAATAAATATTACAACACAAACTGTATTGCGTTTGCGTCCATTCGTTATCCTGCTATACTTTTACGATTATTGTGGAGCATTGCCCTCCATGAAATGGAGTTTTATGATTAAAAAGGCAAAAGCATATATCCGTAATATAACCTCGTGATGGTTATATAGGATTAAGCTTTCTGTCCTTACGATGGTATTATCATATACTGTACTAATAATTAATACAGATAATGTAATTTTTGAGTGCTAAAGACTCTAATATATTTTATTATGCTGAAAAATTGAAGTTATAATATAATTATTACTGTTTCCTAATTAAACGTCAATTTTTTATTACACTTCTTGAGGGGCAGGAGGGGGGCAGAGGTTTCAACATGTGGGGCAGCGAATCTTATCTACGTACCTAGTGTACCTCAGAGATGGAATGGGTCAAAAATTTTTGACCCATGACCCATTCCATCTCTGGTGTACCTAATCCTGATGATAACTTTGTGAGTCGAAACTCCAGTTGTGAACTCTACCTATCCCCGTTTGTAGGATTAAAAGTATATCAAACATCCCGACTGTTGAATCCTATATCTTTGTCCTCCAATATTCAGTATAATATAATAACCTTATTTATTTCAATTAACATTGAGTTATTTGCCAAAATTTCCTTTGAATTAAATAGTAATTTACTCGTAATGTACATCTATAATGTATTGATTAAGAATACGCCAGAGTTTCCTTGATTGATCAGTAGCAATAAAGGTAAAAATATTAACCTGTAAAGTGATATTTCCTTCGCTTTTAGAAAAAAACTAGCTCTTGCTGATAAACCATTAACAAGATATTACGAGTATTAGAAGAAATGGTCTTCTCACATGAAGTCAATGTGACGTTATGTTTTTGTAATGAACTAATAACTCTATAACGGATTGATATAATTAAATCATTAAAGTTTTATTTCATGAACAAATTCAAATAAAATAATGTCAAATTACTAAAGAGTTCTCAAAAATTATTTCTCAATCTTTAAAAATATTAAAATGTCACTCGATCAATTTAAAATTCTTATTTTAATGTTTTATTTTAAACAGTTATGATTACTCATTCTGAATTTTTCATAAGAATTAAAAATGAGTTGTAAGAGGTTCACTCGTGGCTTTACAATGTAATATACTACATCATATGCGAACGTAACGCATCCTCTTCACATTATAACAGGAAGTCCGATTGCCACGAAATTTGGCGAAACATGGAAAATGCCATGCAGACTTTAATTTTTTTTCTTAATATTCAAATTTTGATCATTTTCATTCTTCCTCATGTAATTTTTCCACGCCGAAAGGATTATTAAAGCATCATAAAAATTTCACAACGCTTCAGAGTCGGCAACGTGCTCATTTTCAAAGAGAATCGCCTTAAAAATAATTTCCCCAATATTAATAAAATTGTAAGGCTCTTTAATTTTTTCAACACAGCATGTCTTTCCCCAGGAATCGAGTGTAATATAGAGAACAAAAAAAGCAAAACGGTAAACGTGTATGGGGAAATGTTGTCCTCCGTTAAAAAAAATACTGGTTTAATCTTCGTACTTCATTTGGACAATAAGTAAGTATTTCATATTTTATACAAATTTTAAAACAACATTAGATACTGGTCACCTGATTTTCAGGCCATAATATTACTATTAGAGATAAAAAAAAAAAAACTTTTGGACATGTTTGGTATCTTTACTAATTTCTTTGTCCGTTATATTAATAAAAATTTAATATTCCAATTTCATTTTGTTAACTCATTTTTATTATATTCTTTCAAGAACTTCATATTTTAAATTTTTTATACAAATCTGAAAAGGTGTGGAATATGACCCAAAACGTTGCTTGTAGCAAACCTTGAAATTCATGTGACTAAATTGACATTTGACACATTGGTCGATCCAGAATATATACAGATTTTAACTTTTAATAATATTTAACAACCAGTACAGCATGGACTCACTAAATGGTATTTCAGAAATGTTGCTTGTCGCAGAAAATAAACTTTACTCATCTTTTGTATTGCACTGTTATACTATATTCTATGAAATTTTAAGAAAAAGAAAACATAAAAATTACAGCTAATTGTTGACTTTGTGATTTCTACAAAACATTTATCAGCAATGTCGGACTGATTTCAAAGGCCCTGTCCGCTATTCATAATATATTAGGGACCCATAGCATCATGCGCGGATTTGAGGAGGCCGAATCCGATCTGCGTCGCAGGTCGTCCGCGATGCGCCACCATGATTGGCACGAGCGAAGAAAATTTTGAAAATTACAGTTGAAACTTCCCATTTTAGTCAACTTTTACTGCTATTTTGTAAAATTTTGACAACATTTTATAATATTTTTTATTTGTCTTTTTTTAGGGGCCCCAATTTCTTAATTCAAAGGAACCGCAATCGCGGACCTGCGAACCTGGCCAATCCAACATTGATGTTTATCACTTTTTTCTTGATACTGCAATAGTCATAGCAATTAAATCAATTAAATTGTCAATTTTTATTATTCAAATTTCAATATGCAGATAAACGGATTTTTCTACAGAAAAACACTTTCACCCTGTTTTGTCAAGAATGTTATTCTCTACATTTTACTAATTGGATTTTTCTTCGTAAGGCATGTCAGTATCAAAATATTCTCAAAAATATATTTTGGTCGCCATTTTCCAAAGAATAAGGCGACCATCGCACAGGTTCGTGATAGAGAGGCGGTGTAAAATTAATAATATATGTTTTTAAGATGACAATTAATTTTTATTATACCGAGAGGTCAATAGCATGATCATTCTGTTAATTTTAGCCCACATTATTTTATTTTGGTTATGACATACGTATTGTTCAGTATATACATTTCGAAAATGAACACTCATCTGTTACAATCATCTGTTTCAAACACCTACAATGTCTGGAAACCCAGTAGTAATATTATAATAATATTGATGTAGATAAATTACCGATACGAAATTAAACATACTGTGACTATTAGCTTCACATTGTGTAAGCGTCATCAGGGGTTCTCAGAATTTCTCCCTCCCACTCAATGAGATAACATTTTCTAACAAAGCGCATGCGTGATCATAACAACGCGCAAGCGCTGTATCATTCTATAATTTTAAAATTACACATGCTATTATGTCCAGAGACATTTCTATTAGAACTGTTACTTTGCAGTGAAGTGCTTGACTGTTTTATCAAGATGTTAAAGTTAATCAGCGCTGCTGCTTTTGTTTTGACCTGTTTCATCATTGGTGAGTAGACTTTATTATTTCCAATTTTATTCCTGAACTTTAAAATAATTTTTAATAAGGCTTATAAAATAGCAATAAATATTTCAAATTTGGTAGTTTTTAAAAGGATAAATATTATAACTATTGTACTGGCAATAGCGCATTTTAAGGTTTCGGGCTTCGTCGTGAAATCTACTGTGATTGCACCAGAGTCTTCGTATCGGGAGTGGATCTAATAGTGCGAGGGGCGTGAAAATGAGGATGAATCTCGTGCACGTGTTTGTGATTCACCAGTGAATCATGGTGAATCGCAGTGAATTAGTGTGTATCATGGTGAATCACAGTGAATCGCAGTGAATCAAGGTGAATCGCAGTGAATTAAATTGAATAATAGTGAATCTATGAGCCAAAAATTGCGGTGAATCATCACTAGTGAATCGTAGTGAAACACAGTGAATCATGGCGAATCACAGATACTCATGGCGAATCACAATGAATCACATTGAATCAAGGTGAATCAATATGAATCATGGTGAATCAAGTGAATGACAGTGAATTAGTGTGTATCATGTTGAATCACAGTGAATCATGGTGAATCAAGTGAATGACTACAGTGAATTAGTGTGTATCATGGTGAATCGCAGTGAATCATGGTGAATCGCAGTGAATCATGGTGAATCAAATTGAACCATTGTGAATTTCTAAAGCAGAAATCGCTACTGAATTACTGTAAATCACTTGAGAATCGTGGTGAATCACTACTATTCATGGTTAATCACTGGTGAATCGTGGTTAATCACGGTGAATCAAAGTGAATCACGGTGAATCAAAGTGAATCACGGTGAATCAAGGTGAATCATGGTGAATTACAGTGAATCTCGTACGCTTTAAAAGGCATCGTCGTACCCCTCGTAATAGTGAAAATCTTCCGAAGAGGAGAAAATAAGAGATCGTAGAAGACCGCCCATGAAAACCATGTTGAGCAAATGAAAACCATGCCCGTGAAACTATCTACGTTTTATTTTCTTTACTATTTCCTCTTTACGATTTATTAAAAATGTAGTTTTAATTTTTATTTACTAGTTATTAGACCAAAATTTAAAGGAAATTGAGAAAAAGTATACTCTTAGCACTTACCAAATCAAGTTCTGATGTTCTGTATAAAAGAATATTGCTTTTTCAATTACGCATTAGGAGAAAAATTATCCAAAAACAATATTTGAGACAAGTTTCTGTTGAACACATTTAAAAATGATAAATGTGACTATTTGCTGTAGAACCTTCTTGAAAAAATGACAAGTAATTTCAAGACCGTAAAGTTTTTAATATACAGCAGTAGAAACGTAAATTGGTAGACTTATCTTTATATTTTATTATTTGTCTTTTATTTATTTTGTTATAAAATATACAGGGTGACAGTTAATAAATAGCCCGCATTTTAAAGGTTCATAAAAATAGATTTAAATTATTTAATGAAGATACAGAAAGAGGACAAATGTAAAATTATTTTGAGATAACATATGCCTTCAAATTTTTAACCAATGTAGCACAATTTGTCACGACTGTATTATGATTAGTGCACGATTTTAATACATTTGTTTCATGTTCATTTATTACTATAATAAATTAAAATATTTGATTTGTTATTGTCATAGAAATTCTCCTTTTTATTCAGTTACACAAATAACTATATTGAAGCGTACAAAATAGATTCTCAAACATTATTGTAGAATGATATATTAATTAAATGTCCTTTAGAACATAATTTGATCTTAACCTACTTTCAATATTATAAATGTCTATTTTTAAAATTGTTTCAAACACCTGCAAGTTTTTTTATGTAATTAAACGAGACAAAATCATACGATCTCGTCTGAAAATAGTTTTAAATAGGTCAAATTTCCCAGAAGCCATCAGTACATCGAACGATCGCTCGCTTAGCAACGAGGGAGAAAACGATGAAACTAGATCACTTGTTAATAGACGGACACTGAGGAAAGATGTGAAATTTTACGTCTTGAGTTATTTCACAAAGTCCACCATGTAATATTGTACCGACACGATTCTATGTGACTCCAGTACAGACAGTTATTTCTTTCGGATTCATGACCGTATGGTTGCCGTTAGAATGTACGAACATTGTTACAACATATCCAGTAAGCTGTGTGTTGAATTTATTTCGCCGCTTTCTACGGAAGCCAGAACTTCTCGTCTTTGACTAGCCGTTCCTCTCGACCGAGATATGAACTCACCGTCGAACGCCGCCCTGCATTCGAGAAGAAATTCCGATACGTATTTCCGCACCCGAAAATCATGTTTCTTGTGAAGACACCGACAGTGATATACCCAAAAATCAGTCGTGTGCCTAAATGTGAATTTTCGACAGTGCCCAAAATTCTGGAATAGTAACAGGAAATATTTATAGTCGTATATTGTTACAGAGTATAGAACTTTTATTAGAAACTCTAGTACAATTTATTTTTCTTATGAGAAATTCATGCATTCCTTATTTTTCTATGAAATGCCAGTTTTATAGTATTGTATATAGATTTCATGTTTGTAATAAATTGTGATTTGTTTTAACAAAAAGTTTCTCTCAAAAATCCTGAACGTTTCCTAATACAGTCTGATAATTTTTGAGTATTCATTCCTTAGACCTTGAGCCAAATATATTTTCAGAGCTAAAGTGAAGAGTATAAAGTAAATTTAAAAAGCAGTGGGAATTCTTTTTCAAGTAATTCATTTGCATTCTAAATTAACAGTAAACTTTGTATTGCTCTCAGAAGTATAAGCTTCCTTCTTCACACTTGTCCGAGGATTGATATGACACTATGTGTATCACTCATCATTCCTGCTTTAAAATGTTAGAAACTGATAATATAAAACTATCATCTAAAGTGTGTATCTATAGGAACACTTTAGCTTCTAACATTTCCTGTTTTAGTTTCTGGTATCCCCCCTTCAACTTAATTCTACTGACACATAATTCCCAAATAATTCCAGAATTACCAAATGCAAATAGCCAACATCCAATGTGATGCTATCGGCTGGCTCCATGTTACTGTACCACGTATGTACCACCCAGGCAGAACGGAATTCAACCATGCGGTACATAAAGTACTATTCCTTGAATCACTGGAGAATTATCATAAGGATAATTGGCCTGCTGAGAATGAACGTCAGTTATTGTTTAGGTTGGCTTCTGAAGTGCCTGTGTTGCAGAATACACTCATCAGACTGTTTGTTATTGGATTGTCTAAGGTAGGTAGGGTTGGGTTAGGTTAGCTTCAAGTGGAACAGTTCTTGAAGACTTTAAAGTAATTTTGATTCATTTGTAACATCTTCATGATAAAAATGTATTATTCATTCATTATGCTTGTTTGTTTTAAAACCTGGTAATTACTGTATTAGCCTGTAGTGTGTCTGCATTTCACAATTGATAAAAAATAGATAGGCCTAATTTATTTTTTATTTTGAATATTTTGTTATGGTTAAAAAGTAAAACAATTTATTTTTATTTTAGACTTCGGAAATATTCAAATGTTGATACTGCTCTAGATGAACTATGACGTACTGGAGAAATATACTGTAGAGATGTAAAAAATTAATATCAAGTAGACTGGATATTATCGTAAATTATTTAGTCAGCAGTTTTTGGTATCTGTTATTACGGCATCACAGTTTATTACTGACAAACTGTTTTTTATAACATAATTAAAGCTTACCATACTCTCAACAATTTTTCAGAATTTTTTTATAATTTTTGTTTATAAAAACACATTATTGTGCTTTTTTACTTTTCCCTCTTCTTCTTTCTTGAAAGGACTTGCAGAGAGGTGATGTTACGACTGAGTTCCTTCGCCCTTGAAAAAAAAACATGATAAGCTGAAGTTTTTATAATTTTTTGTAACATGCAGTGAATGAGCTCGTATAAGATCCAAACTTTGTTCTTTGTTAATTCTAAAAAGCCGACATGGAAAATACATAGGATATTGTTTTTTTGTTTTCGAGGATAAAAATGCCCCATTTGAATCTTATACCATTGTGCCAACAGTAATCTAATCAATACAGTATTGTAGTGCTACTATTTATGTTGTATTTATTTCAGGATCATCCACTAAGTGCACTAGAGGCATTGGAATTGGGTGATTCATTAGTGAGACGAGCTGCAGCATTGCACGTAGATGGATATGCTGTCTTAGATGTTAATAAAGTGGAATTAGTTGATCTTATATTCAATCTTAGTGCTTATCATCATCCAGAGAATATCACATTGCCTTCTGGGTAAGGAAATAGGATTAAATACAAAATTATGTTTGGGCATCATTTAATACTAGATCTGATGCTATCTCAACTAAGTTTTGAAATTTCCTAGTGTTACGAAATAGTAAATTATTACATCTATGCTTATTTTCCGTGTTTACTGTTACACTACTCAGATTGTTATCTTATACGTGTTTGTATTTTACAGTTAGGTTTACTTTTGAAATGAATTCCAAAATTGCTAAAAAAAACTTTTGACTATAAATAACAGTAGTGCATTAATTGGAAATGTGTTTTAGGGGCAAAGAGTAAGTTAATAATGTAAACATGCAACGAGGGTGAAACCTTTTATTTAATATATTATTATCAAGAAACAGCAATAAAATATTTTTGGGATTTTTAAAGTAAAAATATTTTTGAAAGATGTTTCTTTGAAATTTTAAAATGGGTGTGGTAGGCTTATCCCTATATGTTAAAATATTTTAACTGGAGTTTGGTTTTGATTGTTTTTATCAAAATATAATAAGGATACTTTTGCACAGCCATTGGCACAACTATTTTGGGGTGGATCAAACCTATAGAGTACGGTAGTATAAAATGTTGTAACTTTTTAGACAAAAACTAACAGAATTACTATTAATAATGCAGCTTCACACAAATTTTATGCATATTTTGTTGTTCTGTAGGTATCAGCCACCTAAGTTAGCAATAACAAACTTGTATTGGAAGTCATGGATAATGATACTTATTCTTTCTGCTCATAATCCTTCTACATTTGGAGCATTACTGTGGCACAGCTACCCCATGCTAACTGCACTAATGGAAATGTGTATCACAAAGTAAGTACAAACATTTTATTTTATTGTATTGTGAATTTCTCATTGTACTTTTAAGAATGTTGCGGGTGTAGTACTGATACTCTAGTACATGCTGTTATCGTAATAGCGTTTTTAGACTGCTGTTTCAGGCTACATTATTTAATATTTTCTTCAAAGATTGTAAACATAAGAAATGTAATGTTCCGATGTGTTATTTTTACTCTCCCCTCTCCTTCTTTCTTGAAGGGACTCAAAGAAGTGAGGTTGTGTGAGTCTCTTCGCCACAAAAAAAAAAGAAGTTGGAAACATTAGAAATGACTTTTTTCAAATGGTAGGCCTACTGTAAAAAAGTTTTGAGGATACATAACATGATATAGTGTGAAACTGTATTATGCATATGAGATATATTTGATACCGATTCAAGTAATCATTTAAAATTTTGTTATTTTGTAATTTGCTTACCGGTAGTTGTTAGTTTGTAATTCTGACAGTAATTTTTAAAAATAGGCCTAATGTGTTAGGTCAAAAGTATGGACTTGATTCTGACAAGCAAATATTACTGTATTAATAGTAGGTCTACTGATTCTGAAATTAAAGATATGAGGTACTTTTTGGGTAACACATATCGCCAAACAAATAAAATTTTCTTCCATCTTCATAAACATCATGTAAGCAGGTTGAAAACATTTTAACATGATAGACACATTTCTGCAAGTATTTAATCTCAACAATGTTACCGTATCTTTACTAATTCATTACAGTATAAATCATCTTCTTTTCCCAGTCACTTTTCATTTCCCCCACCGACTGTGACATCTCGTGAGGAAGTGGATGAATTGAAGAGTAAAGAATTACAGTTAGGAGCGAGAGAGAAACAAGATATTCTAGAGTTTGAATCACATTTAGCTGCTGCCTCATCTAAAGTTACCATCACTGAACAGTCAAGTTTACTCATTTCACAGGTTTGTAACAATCATGTCATTGTTTGTTGGTTCACGTATTTATTACGGAGTTGTGTCTACTTTTATGCTGTGATGTTGTTATTTCTTTTAGACTGCTACCTAATTAATGTGATTCTAAAATCTTCATTCAAAAATATATCACTTGCCAACATGTTTCTATCCAAAACTAAATTATCGAGAGACTAGAAGTTTTTTTTTATATGAAGGATGTTTAAAGGGACTAGACAGCCAATTTTCTACTTTTTGAGTTCTGATAGTAGTATTTG
>JAQIWE010004954.1:0-10323 GCA_034698565.1 Campodea plusiochaeta
GTTGGCAAATAAAAGCCGGACTGGTTTAAACCAGGGGGATTAAACCGGTTTAATCCACTTGAAATTGTCCACTTTTAACGCAAAGTGGTTAAAATCAATTATAATTTTAAAAGTTTTGTGCAGTTAATTCAGAAAAACAATAAAAAAAATTAAGTATTTTTCACAATAAATTGGGAAATAAATATTTCTAGTAACCATTAAAATTTTGAAAAACTTAAGCTAAACTGAAAACGTCCGGACAAAAATGATAAAAGCCGCTTAAAACAAATAAAGTCCGGCTGGAGTGGACTTTTTCAATATTATCCGGCTTTTTGCCAACCCTGGATTATATATAGCATCTAATTTTTAAATATTTACGTCTAAAATCGTCAAATGGCATAAAATTTTGGAGGATACGTCAGTGCACAAAATCAAACTCCAGATAATCGCAATTTCCGGTAAAATGTTACAAGTTGACCTGATTAAACAAATCCCCCACAACACCTTCAAAACCCTTAGTCTACCTCCTTTATATCTTACCTCCCCTATTCCCCTCCCCTCTCTGAAACGAAGGCCCACCAGTCGTTCCTGTCTGTTGCCCAACTCTCCTAAAACTCTCATTTCTCTGTTGAAATCCACCACCATCCTTATTGTTACTCTGCCCACCATATCCATTGTTGTTGTTCCTAGTATTGTTGGATGATGAGTAGTTATTGTCACCTCGTGAGGAATGGTAGGAGGATGTGTTGTCACGAGGGGGGTTGTCGCTACGGTCACCACGTTGTTGGTACGAGTTGAACGCTGGAATGGCGGAGAGAAATTGGTTACTTTTATTGTACTGAAACAAAATTACATGTTCGAGAGACTTCTTATTGCACTATAATTATAACTTCTATTGTGATGTGATCTATTGTGAGGTATTTTGGAATTCCACATCCTTAATAAAATTTAAATTCATTGAATTATAATTTCTTCATCACGGAAACAGCAAAAAATATGCTCGTTTCCGTATTAGAAAAAAAAAGAATAGGGTAGAAAATTTTATCATCGACACTATTTACAAACTGTATTTATCTACAGAACGCGGTGTTTATGGAATTACAAAATACATAGCAATAACCGATATAGAGCTAAATATTAACATGAGAGCCACCTGGACTATTATATAGAAGGTAATAATAATATTACTCTTCATAATGGAAGAAAACGTCCAAGATGACTACTGAAGTTCGCCCAGCATCTTAAAATGGGTAAAACCCTGAGATTGTAAAGTGCTACTGGAGGGCAGTGCAAGTACATTGCCTCTAATTGTGCCAAGGTTATTGAAAATGCAGAGCCATGTATCTCAAATCCCCCATGGATAAGTAAATGGTGTCCAATGATACAAGAGCTCCTAATAATCACACAGAAAAACATTACAATAACTTACCGTGCTTACCATACATCGACTCGTGAGACTTCATCTCGGAGCATAATTATAAAGGGACTTCATCCTTCAATTTATTTACTGCCTGTTTTATTCTCTTTTTTGTTAAATACAAAAGTAGCATTTAAGCAGTGTTCCACTTTTTTTTTATAAAATTCACAAGACAGTGCAATATAGACCCTAGTTTACATAAACTTTAAAATAGTTCTATCCTACTTTAAAATATTCTGATAGTTTTTAAATAAGGGTTCAAAATTTAAAATGTTACAATCTTAGATTCCCTTAGCAATGTGCACTTTCTCTTCCCCCTCCCGTCTTAAACCCAATAAGACGTGGTGAAGGAAAACAAAACTAACTACAGGATGAATTAAAAATCCGCCTTAAAGTTCTTCTATTTGTTGGATTTATTTTTTAAAACAGACTACAGTTTCAGCTTTTAGAAAGCCATTTTCAAGGCAATTGGTTAACATGGTCAACAGCCATCATTAGTATTTTAAATTTTGTACCAAAGTATTTTTACCAATTTCCTTGAAAATGGCTTTCTAAAAGCCGAAACTGCAGTCGGTTAAAAATAAATCCAACAAATAGAAGAACTTTAAGGCGGATTTTTAATTCATCCTATATATTAGTTCTTCTGGTTCATTCAAAGTTAATCACAGAAATTAAATTTATTCAGTTGTTTTACACATAATAGCAATGACACTGACTTCACTATTATATATTACTGAAATTTCATACTATTTTTATATTGCGAGATTTCCGAAATAATGATTTCATTTTAATATTCGTATATATTGTTAATGGAATCCAAAAGTATTACTGGAGTTCACCTATACTGTAAACCAATCTTAGCAAGTTCTAAATAAAACTGTAAATAAGACAATATTTCAGAACTCTATATGTCGCAAATATTAAAGAAAACCTTATCTACGTTTTAGCTGCCTTTATTAACTATGATTATGGATAACATAATAAAATATAGGTTAGCACCAGCATACAAGAATATTTTAAACTGTGTTAATACCATTTTTATAACATGTAATATAGAGTAAACGATAAACAAAGGAAAAGTTAGAAATTTTTGTGACTTTACAAAACAAATTGTTTGGGATTAGTCAAAGAGAGCTTGTGAACTTCTTCCACTGTAACAGGACCATCTGAAATAAAAAATTAAGAAAAATATTATTATGATGTATATATAATAGTTTAATTCGAAATCCTGCTATGATGTAAAATATCACAAAAGTCTGTAGGTAAGGAAAAAAAATCCGAGCAACCGACAATCTGACATTATTATGCAAGCGAAATGTTACGACAAAATTACTTTTTTTTATCAAATTTAGTGAATGGAATCAGAGGTAATATATCCAATATGAAAATGATTAGCCCAATTCTGCATATAAAATATTTATTTACCACAACCGGTTTCACGTCAAACACGACGCATCCTCAGGTGATGGACCTACACTTAATGTGAAGAATATTGCAATGCTAATCATTTTCGTATTGGATATATTACCTCTGCTTCCATTCACTAAATTTGGAGCAATTCTTTGTAGCTCTGGTATATTATTCGTCATTCACGTTTTCTTTGTTGATACACTCGAACTCGATGCCCACCTCTTTCTCATTCCGCTTCTCCGCCAATATATGCAGTCATGTAAACAGAAAATTTGCAGAAAAATGTCAACCCTTTACAACAGTAAAGTTAAGAAATTTTACTAATTCTCGTACTTATCTTGTAGTAACGTACTACACTACTACTCTATACTTGCAGTGAAACCTGTTGACATCAACCTCTCGACGAGACAAACCTACAGTTGAACCTTCATTGAGCAAGACCGAGTCCATACCCTCTGAAAATCCTTGCTAGCTTGATTTCATGAAAGAGTCTAAAGAAACGATCTATTACGGGTTTCTTCGATTTTCATATAAAACGCTCGATTGAGTAACGGAAGTCAAATGAACCTTCGAAGGTCGACACAAGGGCGAGTCTTTATTCGTCCTTCATAACCACAATGAGCCTGCACCTGACGAAGGCTCGTTCGAGGCTCCTATAGTTATATATTTTTCCTTTAAATTTCAGGATCTAATGACACTTACGTAGTTGGACAACGAATAACTCAGAGGGATCCAATAAAACCAGCTTGTGCACCATGGGATGTGCCATCTGATATAGCAGAAAGAATTGTGAGATTTCATGGAGATCCATTTGCATGGTGGCTTGGACAAATTCTTAAATATCTCTTAAAACCGAATTTGAAAACACAATTTCTCTTAGATGAAGCTGAGAAGAAAATGGGATTTAAGAAACCTATCGTTGGGTGAGATACGTACAAGATACTGAAAAGTTTTCCTAGTATTTCTAAAACTGTAATTATATTACGTCTCTTTTTTCCTATTCTTTCCAGGGTTCACATTCGTCGGACAGACAAACTTAGAAGTGAAGCTAAATTTTATTCTTTAGATAAATATATGTTTCATGTTGAAGAATATTTCAAAAAGTTAAAAATGAAAGGTGGAGTAGTTAAAAGAAGAATTTATTTAACATCTGATGATCCTCAAGTTTTCAATGAAGCAACATTAAGGTATAGAACAGAAGAACATTATAAGTAAAATTAAAAAAAAATATAAGATACAGTCGATTTTTATATTCATAAATAGTGAAAACTAAAAAAATAATAAGCATGAATGATCAGGTTTGCCAATTATATTTCAACCTAGATGGTCTTTTGTTCAGGTACAATGCACTGGTTCTGATACTGTAATTTTCTGGATAATGTATATACGTAAAGTCAGTTCCAAGTTTGTTACTTAACTATAAACTCTTTTAATATTTAGTCTAATTTTCTTAACAATAATCATGATTATGAGATTGATAATAATAAAATTGAATAATAAAATTCATTTATATTGTGTATAAAATGATGATTATAGTATAATAAATGGATTACCTGGATTGTCAACAAAATTTAACTCAAAACATCTCTGCAAGATGTAGAAGGTAATATTACTTTCATAGAGTTTATCACAATAAACAAGAATAATAATGAAAATATGTTACATGTAATAGTAAAGTACAAAGCAGTCCTTGATTTAAGGTGTTTTCTTCGATTATGAAGAGTACTATTACCATATATATACAAAAGTTCAAGTGGCCATCATATTAATATTTAATCTGCAAAATGATAATTATTATATTTAATCATTTATAGGTATCCGGAATATGAAATAATAGGAGATTCTGAAATTGCTAAAAATGCTGGTTTAGACAGAAGATATGAACTGTCTTCCCTAAATGGAATAATTATTGCTGTTCATATGCTATCACAAAGTGACTACCTTGTGTGCACCATTTCATCTAATGTAAGCAAAATAATGGAAAACAAAATCACGGAAAACAGGGTCGTAGGTACGGGTGGGCATAGGTCCACCCAAAATTAACTGTGCCCACTCGGGTGCCCACCCAAATGAAATTATGGGAAAAGTTGTAAAGGAAAATACTTAAGCAGATCTTTATTTTCCACTTATCTTAGCAATTTTATTTAATTAATTCTTCATTTTTTTCATATAATTTCAAAATATAGTGCCAATAGTGGCATTTAAAGCACATAATGAAACCTGCTGCAGTTGCGTCGATTTTTAAAGAAGTCGTTCGTTTTCGTTTTTTTTTTAATTAAAATAGGATGGAAAGTAATGAAATATTCAAATTCCAAACTAAGACCTTTTAAATAAAAGCCTAAAATTATTAATATCGATAAGTGTTTAAAAAAATTTGTTATGCTGGGAAAAAAAATTAAGCTTCAAGTCATTGTCTTTGTATCGGAAAACAGAAAAATTTTCGAGCTCGGGCTTCGCCCTCACAATAACAATTTTCACGGAAATACGGTAGTGCGATGTGTATTTTGTTTCCCTTGACATAAAAATGCTGTTAGTGAAACTTTGATTCAACGGTATAAATTTAATGAAGTCTATAAGGTAATATAATTTTAGTAAACCTACTGTTTGGCGTAAAAAAGGAAATACAAAAAAATTGAAATTTATAATGCCCACCCACTTTTTGATGATTTCGGTCCGTGCCCACCCAAGCTGAAATGTCTGACTACGGCCCTCTAGGGAAAAAGTCATTTTCCCTTTATAATGGCAACTCTATTTCATTTTAACTATCATTCTAATGATGAATAACATACTTCCTGTTGATGTAACTAATTGTTTACTGATCTCTTGAAAAAAGTATACCTGATAGCTGACACCCTGTACTATATTTCCTTTCAGATATGTCGTTTAGCTTTTGAAATTATGCAGCAGTTTCACACAGATGCCTCACAACAAATTTATTCTCTGGATGAAAAGTATTGCTTTCAATAGAAAAGGGAGCTACTTCGGAATCACATGCAACATGCCCATGAT
Organism: Campodea plusiochaeta; assembly: GCA_034698565.1. Taxonomy (NCBI): domain Eukaryota; kingdom Metazoa; phylum Arthropoda; class Diplura; order Rhabdura; family Campodeidae; genus Campodea; species Campodea plusiochaeta. Next base: position 5,816 of record JAQIWE010004954.1, read on the forward strand.
AAGCAATGAATTATAACAATATCGTCTAAAACAATAAACTATCAATTTTTTATGTCTTTAATTTATTTAATTGAATTCGCTTCCATATTTAGCAGTTATGTACTCTTTGTCTTTATACATTTTAATCAGATAAACATACTGTATAAGATTAAAATACACAAACAATTCAGGCATTTTTCAGGGGCCTTTTTAAGGCAGGACTATGCGACTATAGGTGTCGATCAGGCAATTTCTGTTACCATTATAACATGTCATGTGTATTTAATAAGTTTGTATTATACGCTTTGTATATTGCTAAAAATTAGTCCAATTTCTCTCTGTACAAATAACAAATTGTTACTATAAAATGCTCTAAAAATTAAAAAAAAAATCAGTTTTGATTAGCCTTATAATATCAATGAAATACTTACCTCACTTTGATTAAAAAGACAGCCAATTATAGAATAAAGTTATTTTCTCTTTTTTTTTCTTCTTCAAGGACCACTGTACCAAGTGACGCTGCTCTGCAATTATTCTCAAATAAATAATACTCTCTCAAACGATATTTATTCAGGTGCATTGATATGTTGAGGCTGTCTTTTCATAACAATGATAGATTCTGTACGATTGAAAAATACATTGAAATACTTCTTTCAACGGAAATCTAATACGTAACTGAGTTCTGTGAAAAAATTATTAAATAGTTTATACAGGGTGGATAAAAAAAAAACGGCACCACTATTGTAAATGGAATGTTTGCTAAAATATTGAACATAGAAATTGGAATTAAAAACCATTGGATAGAGAATCTTATTCTGTTTCCAATAATATATAGTTTTATTTTCAATAGTAGAAATGTACGGAATATTGCATACTGATAGAAATAAAAAGTCGAATTCAGTAATAAGCACTCTGTATATTATTGGACATTACCCAACATGTTTCGAATTGAACAATTCATCATCAGAGGTATATACATATAACTGCAATTAGGTGTTATTATTTTAAATACAGAACAGCAAGTATGTATTTAAAATAATAACACCTAATATATATAGTTTTCTGAGCCGTATTACGGTCGCTATGGCCTTATAACTGAAAAGCATACAAAAAAAAGTTGCTAATACTAGTAAATTACAAAAAGCTTAGTTTTTTTGCAAAGCCATAATGTAACAAAACAAAATGTTTTTATGAATTATTATGATAATTTATGATTTAACAAATTTTTTTGGTTAATAATAATGGCTTAAAAATCACCGTAACATTATTTCTTCATGGTTTTGAAAACCCAATCCACTTGCAAGGGAGAAGTGGTGTTATAGGCAGAGTACGTTCACAGGGTGTAAATGGAAAGACTTATGAAATTTTGAGGCATATTGCAGTCAGTCATTGCTAATAAAGATCACAGACTTTCTTCAAAAATATTTTTTTAGTCAGCATTCTGTAACTATTTTACAGAGAAAATTACAAATATTTAATGTTATAATATTGCCAACAACTTTTAATGTTTGATATTTTTACTTTTAAAACCGTAGCGGTCGTAATACGGCAATTACCATTATAAAACCATACATCTGTAGAAAGAGAACCAGATTGTCTTTCAATTAGTGTTTTCATACTTTCTTCTAACTTTAATATATCAGCAAATATTCCATTTTTAAAAGTGGTGCCGTTTTTTTTTTGGGCCACCTTGTATATATAGTATTTACGTCGAACGATGTATAAATGTAGATCTCATTTTGCTTTCAAAGTTACTAACTTATTCTGTATATCGTACTTGCTTATATGTGATAATTTTTGTCATTCATTTATTTGGTAAGTTTCTTTCTTTTTAATTCAGTTTTCTATGCTATATAAATAGAATACAGCTAATACAAGGTAATCCATAATACAGCTGGTATACTGTGTTTGTGAGATTTACTGCAGTTTATTGTTCTATAGTAAATAATAGTAAATTTGTATTCCTAAAACTGTTTATTTTGGCACTAAACTTCTTCATATAAAAATTAATTTTACCAACAATATTTATTTGCTTTAAAAATATTCCGTATTTCTATCTGAAAAGAAGAATTTTAATATAAGTTGTTTTAAGTAATATCTTTTTCGCTTACAAATAAATTTCGTCATGTGCCTCTGTAAGTATAATAGTGTTTCCAAAATCCTACGGACCCAAATCGATTAACCCATCAAGGTTGTTTCTAACATTCCAAAAATTGATAATTAATCCTTTGTTCACTTATTTGTTTTCTTTGACCAGCCCGCGAATTGTATAGAAAATACACAATTTGTACCACCCAAAAAAGTGGTCAGCAATGGATTTACCCGTCAAAATAGTTTGAAGACATAACCAGTTTAAATCCGTAAGATTTTGGGAGGACTACACTTCAGTCGCCTATTTGTATATTTGACATACAAAGCGAAACTTTCAAATTTATAGAAAAAAATTGTACGTCATCGATATTGAAATTATTGCAAATTTGACAAATATTGTGATTCGACTAATTAATATTCTAATTGTGTAATAAATAAGGTAATTAGGAATTGCCCGAATGTTATTGAAATTGCTGCTACAGCAGTCTCAAATAAAATATTGTCAAATAAAAAATATCTCTAATAAAATATTGGCATAGATAGAGATAGATAGTTTTTTGTTTCTCGCCCATTGGCCATAACAACATATAAATGAGATATGATCACTTTTGCATAATACATTATAATTTGGTACATAAATTTGTGACAAATAACTGTAAAATAATTGGCATAGTGTTCATCACTTTATCCAGTATTGAACCATTATTTTTTCTCAGATGATATCTGTCTCACAAAAATGAAATTCTGTGGCCACTCTTTAAATTTGACTGGGTTTTTCTCCATCTTCCTGATTCTTTTTCTGGTTGCAACATTATTAGTATATTATGGGAGCTTTTCATCATCACTTTATAAAAATGGCTATGGAGATTTAACAAGCATTGAGAGTTTCTCATCACATCATGAATATGGTTCTGAGGATTCAGTAAGCTGGATGTTGGCATCTTCAGTCTCCCCCAAAAAAGGTGTGAGTACATCTTTGTTCGGTTATTTCCAAATATTTTTTATACTTCCTGGAACATTTTTAAAAAGCAAATTGTTCCATTTAAAAAAAATCCATTTGAAATCCCCTTGTTAAGTACAGCAATTTTGCTATCCTCAGTAGTAGCAGCTAGTTGATTCTACCATAGAATTGTAAGCTCCAATAAATCCCAAGACGTCAAGTCCCTTTTAATAACCATTACTCTAGGTTTATATTTTACTGCCCTACAAGCATTAGAATACTATGAAGCCCCATTTTCTATTTCTTTACTATAAATATTCCTCCGTAAAATAGGTTGCATCATGAAGTAATTGGTAATATTATATCATGACCTATCATAATATCATCAAGTGAATTACTTGTACCGTATAAGTCTACCTAAGTTTCCAGGAGCTGTTTATTTATCTTTTTAGTTGAACAGGAAATTGAACCACAACTTGAATATGAACTGACAAGAAGAAGAACTGAAAAAAGACTTCGTGAATATGAGGATTACTTGAATTCACAACAAAAGAAACTTAAGAAATCTATTGATGGTAGACATTCAAAAACTGGAAAACTTATAAATGATACACTGGAAAAATTAGGCAATCATAACAGGTAATTTGATGAAAAATGAAAGAAGATGCAAATTTTGCTTATTCCCATTATAAGCAACCGTGATTATTTTTTCTGATGAACACACTATACGTGCAAGCACTGGTTGGTTAAGGCTCCTTCACCCAGAATAAAAATTGAATTTCAGCATAGGCAATTCCATGTTAAATCCAATATTATTTTAATGCTACTTTTTTAAAGCAATTACGTAGTGTTTGGTATCATTGGCGGGATTCAGGATGAAGTTTTTTATTCTTATATCTTTCCAAATTTTTAATTAATATTAAAATAAAATATTTAGCAGATGGTTTACGGCAAAAAGTGTGATGACGATTTTAATTATTTCTTTAATCATTGACATGATACATCAATGCCGTAATGAAAAAATAGAAGAATGTTGTTTTACATGTATAATCCAAAGTGATATTTGTTTTTAAGCTCCTGTATCAACTGTCACATTATAATCAGCATTAAAGAAACGAAACTTTTTGTCTCTGTAGGCGGCCATTTTGTTAATTAATCAGGGATTTTTCACAAATATATTATCATAACGAATGCAATCCAATATAAAAATACCGATTTGCAGCCTTACCTGGTGAGTAATACAAATTTCGACGCCTCTGAATTTTTATTTTAGGTGAAGCGCTCTTAATGGGTAGGCGGGATATGTATTACTGTATTATGGGTTGGTACTTGCATACAGGAAAATTATATTATTTTTTAAAATTATTAATTATATCACATATTTAAGAATGGAGAAGTACAAATACCACGTATATAATTTCAGAATGTTATTGAAAGACTTAGAACAATTAAAGGAAGTAGATGGGTATGAATCATGGCGGGAAAAGGAATCTCAGGA
>JAQIWE010004955.1:0-10322 GCA_034698565.1 Campodea plusiochaeta
TCCGTATCCGAAAGTGCAGGTTCGCCGCCAGATGTGAAATATTCTTCTGCTATATCTGACTTTCCAACCGCACTAATTATGTTGAAGCATTGCAAGTTATTTACTATATAATTTAAAAAAAAAAAAAAAAAATAAGTAGATAGGATAATTAGTCTATGATAATTATTAAAGTAGAACTTTAGAATGTTATTGTTAATGTGGTCTATTGTACCATACATAATTATTTAAAAAAAAATTCTTGTCAAAAAAACTTTAGCTAGGCTACAATCAAGTTCATTTCCATACTTTTGAATTGTTAAGCTATGAATGTGATATCACATTTCCAAGATGACTGGCAAATATCAGAAACATTCTGATATTTGTCAGAATAATGAACTTTACACATGTGACATTTATTTAAATTTTCAAGAAAAGAAACAAGTGATATGAACCGAGTTCGCAACACTAAACAGAAAAAATAAATTTACCTGTACTCTAAAAATCACAATATGTGAGAAAATCAAGGTCACAGAGTCTACAAATTAAATAGACTATAATAATGAATAATATTGGCAAAAGTACGCACAGAGGTGTCGCATAAATTATTAACGAAGTGTTTTTGGAGGGAATAATGATTTGTTTTTTAACATGATAGGATGTTGTAATTTCAGCTGTCAGTTCTACTTTCTAAAAATAAATTTAGGCTAATTGGAATTGGCTACTTAATATAGGCCTACTGTCTGAGTTTCTTCTTTTGGCATAAGTGGTACATGACAGAAAGGAGAAACTTATATTTCTTATAAATTTATTTTCAGCTGCTTCAAATGAAACTAATGCAATCAATTCCGAGTTCCCTTCCGCAAATCGAAGATATATTAATTGAAACGTTTGCAAAAAGGAGAGAAATGATTACTAAAACTGGACAGTCCATAACGGAAACAATAAACCAAATTCCAAAACTAATGGATTACAGAGGACGTATGGTAAGATATTATATATCAAATACATGCAAGTTTTGATTATTGTATGCTGCAGTTGATTCTGCTATGAAATATGTACCATACTTATAATTTAATGGGTTACTAATAATGTCAAATCTTCTATTTTAATCATTTTCCTTGATAATGTTTTTTAAAAGCCGAAACTGAGAAGATTTTAAGGCGTTCTTTTATTTAATTAAATATATTTTTACAAATAAAATTATGAACTTCATTATTTGTACAAGACACAACAAGACCAGAGACTGATTTACTTTCACATAAAGATATATTCTCCTTTGCTTCCTGTATTATTAATCTGTCATTTAATGTTTTATTAAGTTGTGCGCTTTTTGGTTATATTTTTGTAAGCTGTTGTGCACTTTTTTTGTGCGCAATTAGGTTGTCCACTTTTTTTTTGTGCGCAATTAGGTTGTCCACTTTTGTTTGGTCATTAAAAATACCCTAAAGTGCACTTTTGGGCTGCAGCAGATTTATGAACATCAAATAAAACGATTTTTTTGCGTTTTAAAACCCGCACTTTTCAAGAATTTGCGCACCTAGTGCGGATTCCACAACTTTTACAATTTTCCACTAGATCTCAATGTTTTGGATCAAAATAATAAAAATTTGTAAATGTATAATATGTTTTTATCGCAATAATCATTTGCTGTATAGTAAAATTGATTAAAATATCAATTATATTTATTTAATTTCTGGTTTAACAAAACCTTTTTTACAATTTATTGCATGATTATAGTAGTTGAATCTATATGCTTTATTACAACTTTTGAAACTTTAATATTTTTCCGCACCAAGTCCGCACTTTTCAGCTTTTTCGCCTGTAACGCGCGCGCACCAATTAACATATTTTTCCGCACCAAATGCGCAGCCCTAATGATCATGACCATCTTGCCTTGACAAATTAACAATAATAATCGAGGGGTTAAGCACTGAGAAAAAATTGTACACCGACTTCGTTTGACTTTGCTTGAAATAGAAGAAATACCCTAAAAATCGCTTACTATTCCCTTGATTTCGCTTGACTTAATGCTCGAAGTGTACACCTGACTTTGCAAGTTCGCAACCCCTCGATAATAATGACTGTAATTATTATTACCAGTAATCTAATTGATTTGTAAATTTTATATACAGATTAATTTGGAATTTCAACTAATACATCCTAATCATCAGGAGATGCATGTGGAGTACTCTTTGGTTGCTAGGAAGATAAAAATATATTCTGAGGCAAATGACAACAACTATTTCAATCTTGTAAAGGATTCAGATGTTTGGAAAGGTAAGGTAACACGTATGAAAACTCAAATCTAAGCTTTCTTTATTTTAGTTTAATCTTTGTATTACAACAATGACATAATTTCATCTGAAAGCAGACTAATTTTTTAAATTAAAAACACAATATAAATTTATAAAAACTATTTTTTCTAAATATTGTAATTAGTGTTTTACTGTTTAAAACTAAACATATTTTCAGACATTATTGTTGCTATTGTACAATAATTAGTAGTAATGTTGTCGGATAAACGTATATCCAATATCCAAATGTATAATCTCTCCAAAAGCAGTTTCATATTCAACTGATGTGTTATATATTTTTACCGACTGCGCATCTCGCTTAAAGTGATGCGAACGAGCATCTCTCACACTGTGAGATGCGAAGTATTTTAAAAATTAAATTTTCAATTGGATTCTGTTTTCTTCAATTTTTGCTCCTAGGATGATGATGTAAATAGTGTAAGTAAAGAGAATTTAAATGTTGAGCTGAAGCCTTTTTTTATAGTATGAACATAAACCTCAACAGCTTCGATATAGGCCTAGTTATTTGGATTGAAGTAATTTAACCCAGTATATTTTCTTCCTAGATGAAGATCTTCAAACTTTATTGTTGTTGTTACACCTGATGTCATACCAACAGGTGAAAGGACAAAAGAAAATGAAGACATCTGTGTCACCAAAAGAACAACAACTGATAAAATTTTGTAAGGTAAATCATTTTATTTTATCTGCATTTGAAATCAAAGGTCATCACATACATAGTCTTATTAGGGGGATTCCAATGAAAAGTCTTTTTTGTTAATTCTTTTATTGTATTAATGCTACATAGAATAAAGCAGTTAATTTCTTTCTAGCCTAACTTGATAATAAGTTTAAAATAAATAATTTAACAAACAGCAGCTTTTAATATTAACACCTTTATTTAGAAAGTTCTAAAATTGATACGTTACAAAATGTTATGACTTCAGTGCAAAGTTCAGTAATGCATACAGTTTAATTTGATGAGATGAATTTTTTATTTATGGTATGATTTTTTTTAAATTTACGTTATGAAAGTAACTTTCACATGGTAAATACTGACTTCTGAAGGATTGATTTGTACTTTTATTTTAATGAGATATCGAGGGAATGCAGATCCCCTCGATATCTTTGTCACTTCCTCATGTTTCCCAGTGGCGAAAAAAAAGGAAGTTGAAGACGGTCCTCGAAATGCCACCATGGTTATTAGTGTCATTTCATTTTCTTTTTGCGTGAGCAAATAAATTTTTAAAATAGGTCCCTATTACCATGAAAACGTTCAATTTTAGCTATTTTCCAAAATTTCCTTAGACTCCTGATTGCTCCATAATTTATTTTGCAATAATTCTCCATTATTTATATTCAAACTATCAAATGAACAAACTATGATGTGATTGGCCAAGTATAAGAAGCACAGTTATTTTTAGTTATTTCAAAGCACACATTTTTATGTGAACCAGAGGTAGGCTAAATCAATCCTTCATGAGGAAACATCACGTGTGAAAGGTTGAAAGCTACTTGAAATATGTTTTCCAATCTAATTTTAGTTATAAATGGTATGTCTTAAAATAGTATATAATTTATTACTGAATAAAACAACTAGCCTGTGATTTTAGAAATGCCTCTGTCAGTAGCGTATGCAGGGGAAGGGGCCATGGCCCTCCCCGAAATGTACAAAAATCATGAAATATTAGAAAGTTATTAGAAAAATGTTACATAAAATGTAGAAAGTAAAAACACAGAATTTCATACATGGCCCCCTCTGAAATATTTATCTGCATACGCTACTGGCTTCTGTAGATCTTAACGTAAATTTTATATGAGATTTAACTACAATAAGTTCTTGTTCAACAGCCGAGTGATAATCTCCAAGCGTTAGCAGCAGATAATTATTAATAAAAAAATTTATGTATTAATATAGTTGAAATGTGAAGTTGACTATTGTAAATATCGTTGGCAAAATCATGAGTTTCGAATCTCGGTTTGGTTAATGACGATATTAAACCTAGTAGGTCTACATTTGTAACATAATACAAATTTAGAACTATATCAAATCGTGAGGGTCACTATAAATACTCTAGTTACTGATAACAGTAGTTTAATCCTTTTTACCGTAATTGCAATATTCATGCTTGTGGCATATTGGTTACTCCAATATTATCAAACTTTTACTCTACAGAGTTACCATTCTGCATAATTTGAAATACTAATTAAACTTATTTTCCACAGTTAATCTTGACGTGCCCACGATGCGGTAAGGAAGGTCAAAAATTAAAGAGACACATAGTGGATGTTCATCGGATTGGGGCAAGGATTGCAACAAGGATAGAGGAAATGGAGAAAGAGAAATTGAAGAGAGAACATACAATATCAAGAAAAGAGCTCCAAAAGAATTTACAACAACTTAAAGCAACTGCCGCTCAAAAAAAAACTTACTCCGAAATGACAGTGATGAACTTCTGGAGCGATGATGAAGTGTGGGATGTCAAAACACCGAAAAAACAAAATTACAAAAATGAATCAATGAGAAAACTCCAGAGTAAGGGGCTCTTAGACAAAGTCGAAGATGATCATCCCCTTATAAAAGATTTTTTAAATATTAAATTATGTGGTGATCCAATGGACTCTACAACAAAAAAAGATGTTGGCAATCTGCAACGAATCATGGCTTTCGTCGTTAGAAACCTGCCAGAATACAATGAATCTTCAAGTTGGTCTGAAAATTGTCGCCTTTTAAATATGAAAAATTTCTGCAACCTCGAGGTGATTCAACAATACGTTAGAGAGAGAGTGCTGGAAGGCGAATTTACAGACGACACAGCCGCCAACTATCTGAAAGCTGCACAAAGTTTCTTTAAAGTACACGAAAATAATTATTCACTCAAGAAAAACAAAAAGATGACTTGTGAAATGGCAAGCAATAAGTCAAGAGGTATCGATTTATCAAAAGAAAGCGCGTAAAAGGCAACATGACAGAGTATACGACAGGGCCATAAAAGGACCAAACTTTGGTCAAACTCTGGCATACCTGAGGTAATTTAACTAAATTCTTCTGATATTTCGTGATCATACCTCGAGTTCTATAAAAATTAAAATCGTCACATGTAAGCAATAACAAAAGCATTCAATAACATATTTTGTCAATCTATTATACAGATGGTAGTAATGAAATGTGATAATATGTGTTAATTTACATCGTATTCACTGACCAGTTTTTATAAGTTGTTCATGCAATTATCATAAACACTAAGAAATCCTTACCAAGCACTAAAAGATATAAATAATGTCATTTTCCCATTTCATGTTGTCAAATTTTTAATTTCAACTATTTGGTGAACTCACTTTCCTTTTACAAAAGCCAAAATTGACAATAAACACTAGTATAGTAATAGGTTACATAAATTGCTGATTGTCTGATTTAAGTAAAATTCCGTAGAGATAAAATGTTTTGAAATTACCATTCTTGAAGGTGATTAATTTTTAATCAAGTAAAATGACCTTAATCATGAAAAATATTACTGATGTCTCCATTACTTTCAGATCGCCCCAAGTCCTTACCACAATGACTAAAATTCAACCAGAAGATTCGTATACAAAAACAAACCACACGTTTCTTCTGGGTTACCTAGCCACGGAAGTCGTAATACGCAACGGGAAAAGAAGCGGCGTATTATTCTCCAACATCACACATCAAGAGTACATTAACAGACATGAGGTGGAAAGTGCATGACAATACTTGTTAAAAGACACAAGACCTCTGTGAACGGCGTCGCAGCCATTACACTAGAAGGAACAGTCGTAAAGGCAATCAAATGCTATGCAGCCATGCGGCCAACTCTTGTAAACCTCGGGAAATGCATATTAACAGAAGATGGGAAAGAAGAAAGATTTTTCTTAATGCCATCAGGTAAGAAAACAATTATAAATGGTATATTTTTCATTAAACCCTGAACATAATGTTTGAATGTCACAATTATCTTTCTTTATAAATGTTAAAATTAATAGGAACCAATTCTCTCAAATAGACAGTAATGAGATTGACTGAATTGTAATACCTTTTTTTTAATTTTTTTTATTTTCTTTTAAAATGAAGTCATTCTATCACTAGCAGAATAGTGAAAATTTTATTTTGAAACTCTGCATAAATTATGTAAATTTCATTTGATAACAATAGGGATATTTTATGAATAAGTCAAATGTAGGTTATTATTATCAGCATACATTAAATAATTTGGGATTTTATTATGCTACACTATTGGCAAAAAAAATCATAACCAAGCTGATAAAATGAATATTAAATGGGTAAAGGATAAAGCCAGATAGAGTTGACATGGTAAACTGCCTTCACCTATCAAAGAATTCGGACCCTCCTCCAATACTCAATATAATAATGTATTATCATAGGATACTGATACTTTCATAAACCGAATGATTTTTTTTTTGTTTTTCACATTACTATAAACTTACTAATAATAACAAATTATTTCAAGGTTGCATAGTCCACAAACCACATGAAGTACTCAAGGAATTTCAAAAGAAACACAAGTTACCACAAGTGAATTGTAAAGATATGAGAAATCGTATTGTGCAAGCTGCATCATCCTACGACGAAACACACAGAGAAGATCTTCGCCGTTTTATATGCCATTCAAAGCAAGTTAGTCAAAGATACTACAGCAGCCTGGATCAGGAAAACTCTTTAAGATCAAAACGAATTTTGGACCACATGTTATTCGAGACCGGCCAGATTGAAAAGGTAATACAAAATTGCATAGGTTGTGAATATTAACCTAACCTAACCAAAAAATCATTTATAAAGAGAAGTCAAGGAAAAAGGAGGAAAATGTAAATTTTATTATTTAAGGTTTTTGTTACCCTTTAATCTGATTTTGCATTTTTGAAATTTTTCTCAAAGGCATTTGGTTAAAACTTTGAAAGGTATTTTTTTGGTACAATTTTATGCGAATGTAAATGTCACGAATAAAACCTGTAGTGGTTAAGGTTATTGACAATGATCCACGTAACAAATTCAGTACATTCAGAGTTGTAATATTCCCTTAAGAAATTTCGAACTACCAGAAAAGTAAAGGTCCTATATTGTCAAATTATTTGATTTTTAAGTTTCTTCGACATGCCCAAGGCATTTCATCAAATCCTTATATCTGAGAAGGATGTCTATAAAACTGCCTTCACGGTAAGGTCTAGACAGCTTGCCTTTGCAAGAGTAGTGATGGGGGAAAAGAATTCCTCGGCATCTCTGACTAGAACCTTACGAAAAGTGCTTTCTGAAGGCTATGGAAAGTTTGTTCAATTTTACGCCGATGATATAGTCTGCTATAGCTATACTGAAGCTGAACATGCTCAACACATTATAAATGTAATTAGAATGTTCAATAGAGCCAACCTTACTTTGTCTTCTAAGAAGAGTTGTCTTTTTTAACACATTTTTATAATGCAATAAAGAATTGAAAGGGAAGTTCCCAATAGAAAACACTAATACCAGACATAAATAATTGTGATGATCATACCTATGAAATATTACAGTTGGAGAAGTGGTCCTCTACGGGTACACCGTTTATGTACTACATTAAATCACTAGCTCGCTGACAGCAATTCTCTGCTTACAATGTTTCGTCATATTTTATCTAGTGTATATTTTCCTTTGTGTTATATTCAAATCACACTTTATTGTTTTTCGAGTGTCTTTGTCTTTACTATGATATGGAGTACCATTATGGATAGGTAATTGAGAATCACTTCCATAAAATCATCTTGGCTTCATAAAGTGGTAATTAATAATCTCAATCCTGCATTCCAAACGGTTACCTTGAGTTTTTTAACTACAGTTCAAACTGTGAGAAAACAATGGGATATTCATGTTTCTGTAGAATCATCTGTCGTGACAGTGCTCATGGAGAACAAAATGGAGAAATGAGAATGAACAAATGGAGAAATCAGCAGTGTCGGTGGATACCCCAGTCTCTGCCCAAGAAAAGATGTCTGGGACCAGTCAAGTGCTTCAGCCCGACAAAGCTACAAAAATACCAATACCTGATCTTTCAACAGTCTCAAGGATAGTTGCAGAATACACATTGCAAGCTCCAGTTGAGTATGTGTTAAGCAAATCCAATCTTCAACTGATACTCTTGTCGGAGGGCATGAAGAAATTTGCGAAACTTTGAACATCATGTCCGAGTTGGAACAATCCCTGGGAAATGAACTGTCAGCCCCCGCTGAATGCAATCAAGAAGATCGGACCTTGGCTGTCTCCCAGTCAGTTTCCCAAGAACGAACCGACACCTCCTGTTCAGCAAATAGGTCATCATGAGTGCTAATGAAACTGAAGACAAAATACAAGAACTAAAACGTAACCCATCACAGAATACTTATAATCGAAAAAAAATTGTCAGCGAGGGCCGGCCAAAATCATTATTACCTTGTTTAACAGCAACATACAAATACAAAAATCGTGAATACACAAAACATTTTTTAATTAAAAATTCCGATGAATTACAGTGGCTACGCGGATGTGCTAAGTTAAATAAACTTTTTTGCTGGCTGTGCTTATTGCTAATATTTCGTATGAAAATCTAAAAAAATGTGTATTTATTCTTTAAAAATGTGAGTGCTTACATGAATATATAAAATATATAAAATATTTAACTTAATATAGTATTTTTTTCAATAGCATAGTAATAATTATGACGGCTGCTGTTTCTTGTTTTTCTTTTTCTTGTTTGTGACATATTGTAATCGTTATAAAATCATGTCCAAAAATAACGATTTTTATGTGCATGAGAGTATATATTAATAAAAATTATTATTATTATATAGGCCTATTATAAAAAAAAACTCATTTAAAAATATCCTCTATTCGATGGAGTATCCAGTCGAAAATCCAGAGAATGACAAACTCAATCAGAGAAATGTTGTATTAATTATTTCTTTTTGAAAAAGTACTTATTTTCTAATACTCTTTTCTTTATTTACAGAATTGGGTTTGAAGGAATACGATTTCATCATAAAAAAGTGATTAACATAACATAATAATATTAAACATTTTCTATATTAAACTTTATGTTTCAACATTTTTGTAAGAAAATTTGTCACTTCTCTCCTGTCTACTGTACATAATTGAAGAAAGCCCCCCTTCCCGCCACTACCTGCACTGATTGTTCACCTAACGGTAAAAGTTTGAACTTCTTAGAGTGACTTTCTTTGATTCTTCTTTCTGTTGCTTTTAGTCCCCCTTCACTCCCTAGAGACATCTAATGGACAAACAGTGAAGTAGATATTTACTCTACTGTATATAGAAACCACGTGCTACTGATTCCAATGGGAAAAGTGGAAAACAAAACCATCCACATCAGATGAGGAAGACGTGGTGGGATTGAAGGAATTCCCAATACGATAAAGAAAAGATATCTTCAAAATTTCAGTGAGATAGGCAGCTGTTAACTTTGATTTATTTAGAGAAAGTCAATAATATGGCATTCAAGATTGCAAAACCTTTGCAGCGTTTCCCACTTAATTATTTTAAGAGAAAATATTTTGAAATCGTTGTCTATAATTAATACTGTTACCCTTATCTGTTAAATATTACATGTACCTTATTCAATTTAATGTAGTATTATCTTCAATTATAACAGCGTGTTAGACACCTTATCTGGAAATGATGCACAGCTATCAAACTATTAGTATCCTGATTCCAATCGTTGTTTCTTTTTGAGTGAAAAATACAACATATTATAATTTGTGCATTAAGATTGTTAGATATCGACAGATTTGTTAGAATATTCGATCTGAATGTTTTTATCTGCTGTATACAAATATTCTGATATTTTTAGAAACAAAAGATAATGTGGAAAACAAATAAATATCGACGAAATATAATCACTGCAATATAAATAAAGGTTTGTTCATTTTTTGTTTGTATTAAAAGAATATAATTATTATAAAACTTTAATTCAACGCAGAAACTTCCTGACTGTATATTTAGTAACAGTGTAAGAGTTGGAGTAATAAAGCAGCCAATATAATTTAAAACATCAT
>JAQIWE010004956.1:0-10322 GCA_034698565.1 Campodea plusiochaeta
CTTTTGAGAGGTTGTGGTTTTATTGTTGTTCTTCTGAGCGGTGCCACCTGTTTCTGCTTTGCTGCTGCCATCTGGGTGTTGGTTTGTGAGTTAGGTTGGGGACTAACAACCTCTCGAAAGGTTAATCTATCGAAAATTTACAAGTTATTAATGAAAAGTGAAGTGATTAATAGACTTGGTTACTATCATAGTGTTTCACATGAGACCTTCCATCAATCTTTCCCAAGGTGAGCCATAAACATCTCCATTTCCTCTCATAAAAATTATTTATTATTTGAATAGAGATCAGTAATTATTTATTATTTGAATAGAGTAGGTCTACTTTACAAATTCTTATTACTTTATAACAGGATACCTACTATGTGGCTCCAAAAACTGAAGGTATCCACCAGAAAAATGCAAAAGGTAAACTGGCTGTTAGGTACTGGAGTCTTGGTCGTGCTTTTCGGAGAATGACTGTTCACAAAACTCAGTTCAACTTGGAATTACATGTACAAAAAGAACAGCAGCATTTCTGTAAGTAAAATTTTTATTTGTATAAATGGAGAGTTTGTGCCACAATTTTGAGTTCTTAGCACTTTAAAAATAGCACTTTGTATAATTGTAGCTATTCATAGTCTGTAGATTGCATTTGAAGAAAATGATTAGGGGTACATAAATGTCGTATTTATTTTTGCAAAATTTGGCATTTATTTTTATTTTGTACTTTACCACAGATTGAGACCTTTTAATTAACAATAATTTGTCCTCATTTTTGCTTGTTTTTATACTGAGTACCTGACAATTGGTCAAATGGTATTGCTACCTGAATGATTTATCATGCTCAATAAAATGGGTTTGATTTTATTTTATTTTGGAAAGAAATATATTATGTTTTTCAGTATTAGACTTTTATTTTTTGGGATTTCTTTGTTAAATATGCAATATTTAAATATTTCGCACTTATTGTGAGTTTTCAGTTTATCACTGTAATTCTCATTTATTAACATTTTTTCGCAGATGCGAAATTTACGTATTCCTAAACATGATGCTTTGTTGTAACATCTTGCCATGGGTGGAAAAAGTGAGGTAATTTGGTAATATAATTACTGCGAACAGATCACTATAATCAGGAACGAAATTGCAAAAAAAAAAGATTTTTTCTTTTTTTTCGAAATCGTATTTTTTTCCTACAATCATACTACTAAGTCGGGAGTATATTTTATAAATACATACGAGACGAAAACTGATCTGCTGATTTCTTTACTTTTTTTCGTTTTCTTTCCGTTTTCACCGTCCTTTTTTCGTTTTCGGCGGAGTTATTTGCTGATTTCGGGTAGTAATTGCTTGAAGTTCTACCCAATACCCAAAAGAAAAAGTGGGTACCCGGATACCCGATGGGGACACTAATAGTTTCTAATTCCTTCCTCTGGCGATCGGTGAGAAATTGAAAAAATAGGTGAAAACATTTGCTTCTTCGAAACCTGTCATCGGGAACGAAATTTTGGAAAAATCATATTACCGGGAACAAAAGGAACATTTTCCACCCATGCATCTTGCACAGAAAGTAGTCTATATATGATATCATATTCTAATACCAAATTAAGAACATAAATATAAATTTTATATAAATCTAACAAAATAATGATCTTTCTGTCAGTCAAAAATATTCTAAATTAAGAAGTCTGTGAAGACTAGGTTACATTATCATTTTGCTTTTAAAAACATGTTTTACTGCTTTTTCAGTTATAATTAACAAATTAGAAACTCAAATAAATGAACTGATTGCATAATTAATAATAATAAGTTTTTAGTTAACATATTCATTCCATTAGTTTTTTCATTATAAATCAAAGTAAGTTTAAGAATCAAAATAGGTTTTTGTAGCATATTTCTTGTAATTTCTAGCTGAAGAAGTCAAAAACTCTGCTTCTTGGTTAAAGCACAATTCTCAGCCTTGGTATGAAGTACAAAGCAAATGGAAAGATACTTCAGAGTATCGCTTGCAAGGGCTTCAGGATGACAATAGTTCTATTGAAGACTTGATGGCTCAGTGGCCTGCTTATTCTAATAGTTCAGGTTACACTTTGGTAAGGATTTTAAGTTTTAATGGACCTGTAGAATAGTTGCATTGTAGATTGGACAAAATGTGACCCAATCTATGAAAAGGTCCCGATCGGTCGGAATGGAGTTATTGGTACTGTGCAAAACTAGACTACAAATGGATCAAAATGAGACAAAAATCAAGTCTCTAGGTTGACTACAGCCAATTTTATGCCACTTTGAATAACAAATTTGAAAAAGTAGTGTTTTGAGAAAATGCAATCATGAACATTGACGTCCTCGAAAGTACACTTAATGTTTGAAGTTACGCTCTTGAAGATTTTTTTATATTTGTTAGGCACAAAGAAAACATTTCATTAAGAGAATTATGAAAAATGTTGTTAATTTAATTAATTAGGCTAATTCTAAATTTAATTAATATTACTTTCTCATGTAAAACAAAAGGTCCCGATTGTCGAAAAGCCTGTGCGTAAGAAATTTTGTGCTTCATTCAGATGCCTCTTAATTATGCTTTTAGTAAATATAGATCGTAACGAGCCATAATAACCTTAGAAATTTCCTTCAGCACGCACTTATGATCAGGTGGAACATTTTCTATTACATTTTTAACTTGTTTCTAGTGATTTTTTATGCTCCTCCACCAGTGAAAAGTTCATAGGCACACTGGAAGCTTCTGCCATCTGTTCGCGAAGGTCAAAGTTAAACTCAATGCAACCGATCGATGATAAATTTGAAAATTGTGAATACAAATTTCGGAATATATGCAATTTTCCATTCTTATATGTATTATAAATAAGTGAAAACAGATTTCAGCCAAACTTCAGGTTCTCTCACAAAAACGTGTTTTTCTCGAAAACTAGAACCGTCCGATTGGGACCTTTTCATAGATTGGGTCAAAAATAGTGATTTAAAATAAATTAATTTTGAATTTTCCAGAATTTTAGTTTAAAGAGTTATTTTTTTGCACAGAACAGTAAAACATTATAGAGAAAATTGGCAACCTTTGTTACAGTACATAGTGCTAGAAGACAATCCATGTTAAAATTTAAAGGGTTACCTGCAGCTAAATTGACTTTTCTGATATCATGACATAATATTAGTCTTCTTGATATAAATAACCCATGTTATTTTTCTTACTTCGCTAAAATCACCGGTTGCGGAGATATTCACCTTAGAAAATGCAAGAAAATAAGCTGTAAGGTAGCAGAGCAAGCATGACCTTAAACAAGACAACTACTAATATATGAATAAAATTATTAATTTGCATTATTTTTAAGTCAGTTTTGCTACTACATAATATATGTGTGTTCTGATGTGTTTTTCAGAGAATAATTTGCATATTTTCGCAAGGCAGCGAAGTTAAGCAGGTCGATTTGTGCTACCTTGCGGAAAATCTATCGACTATATAAACAGAAATATCTCTTGATCCATTGGGTCAAAAAATGTCAAACTTTTTGTAACATTTTTGTAATAATGTAAGGTTCAAGAAAATCACAGAAAACGGGAAATTCATTATCTGCAGGTAACACTTTAATGCAAGAAAATTAAGGAGGGACTTTAAAAAAATATGTGCTGGACTGCTGGTTTCACAGTCTTATAATATATTTCCTAAAAATTTACAGAGAACAATTTGTCTCAGAGATGATTTTATTGCCTTATCATATAGGCATATAATTATAATTATTGACATTCCAAATTAAGTTTATTATAATATATTTGCATCTAAGAATATTTTCTCATTGTTTTACTTCTGGACTGACAAATTAAAGAAGAAGGGAATGTTGAAACACACTAAAATTATCCAATGCCATTATATTATTCTTTACATTGTTTTAATCCACAAGTCAAAATTTCTTTTTTCTACGCCTCTTACTTTCTGACATATTGCTCTTCTGATATTGTACTTGTGAAGTCATTTTAATACTAAAATTTACATACAAGAGCGGTATCTATACGATTAAAAGAGTTCTGAAGAAATGATGTTCTTACAGTAGTCAGACTCCATTGTTCTCGCCAAATAATTTTTGAACTATTCCGTGGTTTTCTTCCGCAGCGTTTTTCAAGTTATTACAAATAATAAAATTTTTCAGTTTTTTTGGTAAATGCCCTTATTACAGTAGGTTTTCAAAAAAAAGTTATTGCTACTCTCTAAAACTTTACATAAATTTAGCTTGCGTTTCTCCTTTAATGCCTTGTTGTCATTTTCAGATTCTTATAGATTTCAAGAAATTACATCCAAATGCTCCAAATGTATTTAATAAGTGGAGAATGTTTATTAACTGTGTAGCTAAAGTATTGCAATGTAATTTGAAAGATCGGAGAAGTATCGATCTGATTAAGAAACTGACTGATAAAAAGACAGTATTTGAAAGTAAGTTGTCTTATTTGTTTCTTATTGCAGATGCAAATTGCATATCAATAAGTAGTATTGTATTGTATTAGCTGTGAAATTATAAATATTGACTTTGAAATAAACTGTGAATTTTATACTTGTAGTTCAAAAAGTAGGAAATGCCTATTTATTTCATTATACTGTACTTCTTGTTTGCAGACTGTATAAATATATACAGTTTGAGTTTTGCAGATGAATTTAAATTAGTAGTTTTAGATATTCATAAATTTATAGTTCTGAAGTTGAACTGGAAGCAGAGGAATATAGTAAGTTCAAATTTTACAGCCTGGCATTAAATCTATGGAACAATGAATCGTCATGTTACTTACTTGAAGTTAATAGAAGTGACAAAATTCATTTGTTTTCATCCTGAATTATTTATTACTGTATTAACAAGTATGCAGAAAAAATTTAGAGCTTATTAAAATTTGAAGAGTAGCTCAAAATAATACTGAAATTGTAACTTGTGTCAAATATTGACATGCAATTTGCAAAATAAAATATCTTCTCGTACAGTTATAAAGAATTGTTTAATTTTGATTCTTAATTTCAGATACAATGGATAGTATTTACTTAAGATGTCTTCCTGCATTATTTCCATCAGATGTTATTAGAATGTCAAAAGGAAACAGATGGAAACCATTCATAAGTGATAGCCAAGAAGCATTTATGTTGCATGCGGAGGTAATTAAATGCTTTTTAAATTAATTGTGCTTTGGTGAGACAGTTGAAATACATGAAATGATCGCTATCTCAAGAAAAAACATCTGGTGATTCATTATTGAATATATTCTCAGATGTAGTCATTTCAGTAATCAGACGTCATTTCTATAATCTTGCATTTCATTAGGAAGAGTTGTTTTGATATCTAAGCTTGATTCTACTATACACAATTTGGATAATACATCTATTGAAGCACAACAATACATTATTCAGTAGTATTTTAAGTTATTGTGTACATACTGCACTGCATTTATATTTAAAAATGTGGTGGGCTGATGGTCCCAGACATTACTCAAATAGAGACCATCTATCTATTATATTTCAATTAAAGAAGCTTTTAAGAACTAGGTGAGAAAATATTTGTTTTAAAAATATTTTTAATCTGTCTTTACAGGCTTACTCCGATATAAAAGATATTCTTGAACGCAGATGCAAGAAACTTGAGAAAATGAATCGTAGTTTGCAGCCAGTAATAATAGCTGTCGGAAATGAACTCAATATTCAGAGTTTCTATGTTTGTATAAACAATTTCCATTATAAAGTTGACACAGCATTTAAAGCACTGGATCTCTGCTTCAAACTATATCATGTGTTTAATTCAGAATATCCTGCAGAATGCAAACTCACTTGGCAGTTTATACAGCAATATCTTTACGATATTAAGAGAAAGTATGATGTGAAGTCATCAAAAGTTAGTGGTGTAATTAGCCAGTTTAATGCATATAATGTAAAATAATCTGTTTAATATTATGTGTTAATTTCATAATTTCTTTTATAGTTCTGTACAGTTTTAATAACTGTGTTAGAAACTATGACTGTTATCGAGATCATTTGTTTTTTATTGTATCGTATTTGCAGAATTTTAATTTCCTTTGCAAAAGAACTATTCAATATAACCTGATGTAAATTAAATCTCAAAATGTGATCATAAGTATTTTCTTATAAAAATGCTTTTGCACTCATTTTTTTAAAAAATATAATTTTTGGTTGGTATAAAAAATTTATATATTATGTCTTAAAATATAACTCATTTCTCCAGTGTAAAAGCATAAAGAAAATGCTTTAATATTTTGTACACATGGTGGAGACTACATTCAAACTATGTCTTCGTAATATTGTAGTACAACATTGTATTTTATTATTTTGAACATTATTGTACTTCTTACAGTTGTAAAGTTTTCTCCTGCTCTTTATTTTGAAGATTTTATATTGGAATCTTAATAGTATTTTATTTAAATTTATTGTTTCAATGTTTTTCTCTAACTATACTATTATATCTTCATCATTTTGTTAGAAAAACTAGGAAATATTATGTTCTGTTGTAAAAGTTATTATATCGATGCTACTGTATACAATATTTTACAACGAGAAAATAAAAAAAGTTAACTCTCAAATTGTTTTTTCTTATTTTATATAACAAGAAATTTTTGTAACCATATGAACTTTACATTAACAGAGTTATGTTTACTGGTCGTAAGTTACAAAATATTCACATTCAGTGACTGTTTTTCAAGATCAATTTACGATGAGCAAAATATTTATTTTGTTCTGAAACTAATTGTCTATCTTCGTTCGATAATACTTGGTCATTGCAGTATAGAAGGGTTCCTTTAAAAATATATTGTGAACTGATAATAAACTAATTTTTATCAAAGTTTTTATACATAAATTAAAAAGTGTAATAATTATAATTTTCTTTATTAAAAAAAATATGAAAGATTACTCCATTAACTGAAAACAAGGAAACACTTCCAGAAACTGAAACAAAACTGTGTAAATCTACTAAATTCAGAGAATATCAGTAATGTTATTAAATATTTTTCAAAACTCTAAAATAAAAAATTCGTAAACAAATATGAAGTTGTAAATCACTCTTATTCTTTTATTTTTATATTTAGGATTTTGATATTCCAAGTATTTTATTGGACAGTGGAAGAGATGGGCAAAATGTTTTAGATAAATTAACACATCAAAAATTACCTGCTAAAGAAAGACAGAAAATGATACGAATTTTAATTGATTACATGGTTGGTAGATTGGGACATACGTAAGTTACACCATGGTTACAAAAAGTTGTAGCCTAGACATACAATGTTTACTCCTATTATATGTTGTATACTTTCTTTACATAATGTTTAAAGAAACTGGAAAAAAGCATTTGAAATGTAATATATAATAAATTTCTCTGTTTTGTTTAATGTAAGATTGTGTTTTGGTGTTCTAAATATAGGAAATTCCATAAAATTACTGGCAGAATCAAACTTCATTTAAAAGTTGAATGAACATTTTTGTCTAGTTTTTTTCTTGATGTGTAACTTCTTACAAAAAGTTATATACAAAATGGACATACTCATCCACAAATGTCTATAATAATTATTTAATTACTGGAAAAATATATCTTAAATAATATGTAAGCATTTAAAACAAACTTACTTGAAATAAAGTATAGTATTACTTCGAAGTTGTAACATACTTTTACATAATAGGATTTATTAATATTTTGCCATGCTCATGACTCCTAACCAATGTTGATTATCTTGCCCCAGATTAGAATTGTAGAAATAAATTTTCCAATTCTTATAACCCAGTTCTCCATTTTACATCTTTATTTTTCTTAGATATCCTACCTCATATGAAAAAGAATCCCTTGCTGTTGCAATTGTAAATACTTACCCATTTCTGAAATCTGAGGCTTATCCAATGGGATATGTAAGTTTCTACATTACATGCCAGTTTATCTTGAAAGTTACGTTATTTTATTATTATTATTCTAGGAGCATTACTTTGACAAGAATTCTGCAAAAGGTTTCATTAATTTTCGTTTGAAAACTGTTAGAAAGAAACTACCAAAAGAAATGAAAAGAAGGAGATCAAACAATGAAATTTCTCAAAAGCAAGTATCAACAGCTGAAACAGTTAATGAAACAGAATTTGATGAAGAAACATATAATCAACAAGTAAGAAACTTGTGATGTATTTACATACTTTAAAAATTCTTTGCACTCATGAGACCAAGAAAGAAAATGCTTTCTGTTTTTAGTCATATTTATAATATTGATTAATTATTCATTATTTACTTGAATATTACTTTGAAACTGTTTTCTAAACACTAAGAAATTAGGATCAGTTTTTAGGAATTTTCTTTCTCATTTTCAAGATTTAAAGGCTCTATCTTGTAAGCAGGTTCTTTTCATGAAAGGTAATTTTACATACCGGTATCCTACTTGTAGTAGTGAAACAAATTGTATTTCTTAACTGTAATATTTATTTTTAACATTTAAATATTTTCAGGTCCAGAGTTTGCTGCTTTTAGAATCAACACAAAGGTTTCTTCCAGAAATTGAAGATTTATTTATTAAAACATTTCCACATAGGAGGCTGTTGTTAAAGGAACTCTCAATATCAGAAATTATAAAGGAATTTCCAAAGATAATTGATTTCAATGGACATTTAGTAAGATTAATATTTGATACATTCATCTAAGTTATTCAAAGTTTTTGTGCTGTTCAAATAATGCTCACTGTTAGAAAATCTATGCACAAACAATAATTTTGTTGTATTTTGGAAAAAATCCTGAATTATGGCATTCATTCAAATATCACAGTAATTTAAAATTCAATTTTCTTCTATATTTAACGAGTTGTTTTTTCATTTGGGTTTAAAATAAACGCATAATATGACTTCCCTCAATATGTTTAGGTTAACATTTCAGTAGTTGGTCAGTGGCTCCTACCTTGGAAAATAAAAGAATGAATTTTCAAATTCACAGTAAACTTGAAAATATATAGAATATTTCTCTTTGATTTGTAAAAAGCCATTGCGGCCGTTGGTGAAGTTTAATAATGAACTTCACTTTTGTTAAGTGGTATCATTATAATCTAATTCTTTTAATTCTAGGTTGACTTTGAATTCCAGTTAATGTTCCCAGAGCATCAAGCAATGCACATTGCATATGAGCAACTGGTTCAGAATGTACACCTCTATTCAGAAGAATTACATAACGATTATTTCAAACTTATCACTGAATCACCAGTTTTCACAGGTAAATTGCAATTGGTAATGTTTTCAGAGAAAATTGTACTGTAATTCAGCATTCTCTTTATTATATTTTTCTAAAAGCATCTGTTTGGAAATACTTGTGACATTCAAATATTACCTCATTTACTTATTTTAATTAAATTTCATACACATTTACATATAAAATTGTAATTTTGTCTTTTCATGGACTATGCTTTGTTCTGTGTTCCATTATATGTTGACAATTAATAAATATGTTGTGAAACCAATTACATGGGCTCTTGAGATTTGATCAACTACAGCAAAACTATTTGGTATGAAAACACATGTTTGTATTGCTGCTCCAAAATAAATTAAAAGTAATGTATTAACAAAATTCTCAATATTTTTTTTTGTTCTGAAAGTATGTTTTTTAAAACTTATAATTATACCTTAAATTGAAATACTCTAGTAATAAAATATTTTTCAATGACATGACACTGAAATGGTAATTCCAATTTCTGAAGTGTCTGATCGGCATTATTTTCTTTACAGATAAAGATCTTCAAACAACCTTATTGTTGCTGAATCTACTACCCCTTAAGAGCACAAAAAGACAATATCATGAGGAAATATATACAGATGCCTCAAGAAGAAATCACCTCATTAAATTTTGCAAGGTAATAATACTGGTGAAAACTTTTTTCTTTGATACCAGCTATCATAATTATAGTTATTATAGCTTACAGCAATATACATTAAACTTGTATGACTATTAAGGCAGTTGTAGATATTGTACTTCGAAGAAATAAACTTGTCAACCTACTTGATAATTGTTCAAATACTGTACCAAGTTTACAGGCAGAGAGTGAATCTGCATTTCCTTTTTAGTGTGGTGATTTCACTGTGCTAAAATTATTTTTAGTACACTCTAAAATGTACAATGTGGATTTATTGACTTCATGTAAATATAGTATTCTATTGTTAGACAAAAACATTTTCAAAGAGTGAACTTTCAAGTTTATTAATTTTAAAAACTACCTAGCATGTAAATTTTATTTGATCTTGAGAAAAAAATAAGCTTTATTAAAGTAATAACAATTATTAAAGCGTAAGGGAATTAAATACAATGGAAATAATTAACAGACACAACCTTACATAGTAAATA
>JAQIWE010004957.1:0-10320 GCA_034698565.1 Campodea plusiochaeta
GTTTTACATGCATAATTTTAACCAATTACAAGCTATAACATAATAATATTAGCTTCTTACAAATGTTATCTTGCTCCCCTCCCTTTCAAACGCACTTGAATATGATAAATAATGACGTTTTAAACAGTAAAAATAATATAAATTGATCAATAACTAAAACTTATTTAAAAGTATTAATTTGTATAGCAATTAATATCAGTCTTCAATAAATCTAGTGCTTTTTTAAAACGTTAAATAATTATATATCAGTAATAGTTCACATTTATTGATTATACCTTGTAATTACACCTATATACGTATTTCCCAAACTATATGCGTAATTATATGAACATTGTCCTCCATAAGTATTAATAAGAGCATTAGAGCTGTCAGAGATGTCTATATATATTGAGAGGTATATTTATAGATGGCAAAACAAAAGAAAAATGGATTCCAATAATACCTTGATAAAGAATATGTCATAAAAATAATGTAATATGACAAGTTAAACTGTTATTACAATATATATCTAAGAAAGTATTACGCATTATATCAGGACTGTCTTACAAGGTTTGATGCGAGATATGAAATTGCTGTTTTTCATAAACTTGATGTTTACTGAAATTTGAAAGTAAAGTTAGTAAAAGTGCCTCAAAATGTTTTTGTTATTATTGTTAATTAACTTTTATCTTTCGAAATGCTCAAATGGTAATGTTGTCTTCAGTGGTATTATGGAAGCAAACCTCAAACGTTTTTCGGACAATCACCAATTTCGTCATCATAAAATTTCCACCTTATTATTTCTAATACAGGAAAATAACACTGTGGTTACTGAAGAAAATGTGAGGATTTTGAACACAGTTTTCAGTGATTCGAGACGGGCAGTTTTGATTCATAACTTTGGAGCCATAAACGAATTCGATTATAGTTTCGTGAAATACACTTTTTTCAAATACCGTAAGGACTTATTGATTATCGCTGAATGGAAAGACAGAAATCTCATTGAACCGGGGCACATTCTACGGTTTGCAAGAAACTCAGTTCATTTATACATTATTCCTGAAAATATGACCTTCAACTTTAGGGATATTGCGGAATTTAGATTGAAGAAATATGTGTATTTTATGTCTTTCAGTGGAAACCGCACTGACCTCTTTTATTTATGCTGGTTCTGTGAAAATCGAACAACTTTGAAGAAAATTGCTGCTCAAAAAGAGATGGGTTCGAAGAATGAATATTTTACAGATTCGGTTCGTAATTTAAATGGAAATACTCTTTATACTACGCGTTGTGCAACTTATAAATATTCTATTCTTTCTACGATAGGGAAGTACATGAACGTTACCGTTTATTTCCATAAAAATCGCACAGGTTTAAGAGATATCGGTTGCAACAGTATTATAGATTATAAAACTTTTCCATATCTAAGTCAAGCGTATAATATTGAATATTTAGTTTTCTACACTGGACTACCAGTTAAAATATACGATTCTTCAAGACAATTTCTACGTTCTTTTAAACAAGAAACAATCTATTTTATAGTTGTTGTCGCTATTTTATATTCAATAGTATTATACCAAGTATCGGAAAAGAATGTATCATTTTTAGAAACTCTTTTTGATTTCTCATTCTCGATGTTATTCGAAGAAAGTCCGAATATAACAGGAAATGGAAACTGGTACCGTTTTCTTGTCAGTATTTGGATGTTAATGGCTTTCGTAATAAGCAACACTTATAAATCTGAACTTACAAAACGTTCAGTTGTTACTGAAGAGGGAACACTTCCAGAGTCGGCAAATCAATTAATTCTTCAAAAATATACTGTTTCTACTTTTACTACTTATTACGTTTTGCCTTTTCTATTAAATGTTGATGAAGATTCTGGAGATAAATATCATATCGAATTATTAGAAAATGTGAAAAAATCAGAAAGTTACGAATCATGTTTTGACGATCTACTAAGTGAACCGAAAACTGCATGTGTTTCTTGGAAAAAATATGACACTTTATTTTTATTTACTTATTACAGTGATGTATATGGAAAGTTAAAATTTAGAATTCATGATTTCAATATTCCAAGTGTAAATTGTGGGATGGCTTCGACAGTTCCTTCGATTTATGAATCTGTTGATAAACTAGTTGGAAGAATTATTAGTTCAGGACTTTATAATTGGGAAAGGGGTATAAGAATCCACGAAAGTAAATATTTTAAATTAGTTCAGAAAAAAGGAAAAGTAGCTCCTGATTTGGAAAATTCATTATTTTCTTTCGAAAGTTTAAGAAGCGCTTTTCAAGGATTCTTAATTTTGTGTTGTTTGTGTTCAACAGTTCTATGTTTAGAAATTGTTTGGAAATGTTTTTCAAATATTTGCTGTAAGTAGTGAGAATTTAAATAAAAATAATATATCTGTATCACAACTCTTTTTGTTTTCTTTTTTAAAATTAAAATCGTTATAAATATAAGCAATCTGACATAAAAGAAATGAAAACCGAAAAATAAAGTCCAAGAGCTTTCATTGATAGCTTTTGTGAATTTATTATTACAGGGACGCATGCCTATACTGTATAATAAAATTAAACATATAATAATGTAATACACTTCTAAGCTTATTCAGTTGCACCGGTATTTTTTATTTTTATTTTCTATTCCATTAAAAAAATTATAGCATAATGTACCTAATAATGTACATGTAAATCTCTGTACAAAGCCTTATTTGATTCATATATTGGTACACTCCAAAAGTATTATAATGCTACCCAAGTAAATCAAAACATGAACAATCATAACATCAAAAAAATCAAAACATGAAAGTATAATTATAGAAAAGTTTTTTTTATTGATTTTTCTTCTAATGATGTGACCCTTATAACTCTGTATGGCTTTCAAGATTTCCTATGTTACCTCTAATACATTTTATATGAATACTGCTCAGCAAAAACTCAATAAAACCTTGATTCTTTTCAAGCCAGGTGGTGGCAAAGCCGTCTTAAGTCCACAAATATGCAAACCTCGCTTTTTAGATCCACAAGGCTTCTTCTTTTTCTTTTTACCTTTTGACCCTTTACATTTCCGCGACTTTACATTTGACTTTCGCTTACGAGCGCATTTTTTAATTTTAGTTGCACCACATTTTCTTTTGACGAGTCTCGTACTCTTACATCCAGTCAAACCACTTATCTTACTGATGCATTTGACTCCAGATTTACTTTGTTGACAACATGTCCCACCAGGGCAAATACATTTGTTAGATTTAACAGAACCATCACTATTCTTTTGTGAAGTAACATTGCTGCGCTTAGGTGAACAACCCTTTTTGTTACGCTTTCTTCGAATGCGACGTTTATATGAAAAACTTTTCACATGACTACGACAAGTACTTTTGGTTCGTTTGTGATCACTTTGTGTACGTGTACTACTATGACAACCTTTACCATTACCACGTGTTGTAGTGCGTCTACCTTTTGTCTGCTTACATTTTGTATTAGATCGTCTACCTTTAGCTGGAGCTCGTCTACATTTAGAAGTAGTACGTTTACGTTTTACAGCAGTACGTCTACCTTTTGCAGTAGTATGTCCACCTTTTGCAGGAGCTCGTCTAACTTTCTTAATATTGCATTTCTTTTGAGATCTTCTGTGAGGGTCTCCTTGTACGTTGTGTCTTCTCTGTGAATGATTTCTATGTGCTTGAGGACAGTTAGGACAAGGTTTGCCGACTGAAACGAAATGGAAAAATACTATGTAAATGCATTCTATTATAATAAACGTATTATCAGACATTTCATATTCAAAAAGGCTCTGAACTCAGACAGTAATACATATTTTCCAGAAATTTTAATGTAAACTCATTATCAAACGTTTTACGGATATTTTGTAAAACGTTTGATAATGAGTTTACATTAACTTGACAATTTATGGAAAATATATGTATTACTGTCTGAGTTCAGAGACTTTTTGAATATGAATTATCAGCACACTAGTCTATGGGCTTCCACGAATTATTACGTATTAGCAGACTTCCAAAGGAAATGGGAATAATAATATTACAGTGAACAGGAAATTTATCCCAATTTTTAATTTTTTTTCATTTGCTTCTTGTAGCGACTGAATGTAATTTTTTCCTTGAATTAACAAGTACCGATGACTACCTCAGAAAATGAAAAGGTGACTAATGGATTTTTCTCACATTATAGACAAAAAACTACAAAACAGCTACGGACTGGTCAGGTTTGATTAGCTTAAATTTCAACTTGAATAGGTTAATCATCTGCCTTGGAAAAGGAAAGTAATTCTGAAGAGTATTTTTTATAGATAGAATTGTCTAATGTACAGTAGTGATTGTAGTCTACTTAACTACAGACACAACTTTTTATTTTACTGTACAACTATAAATAATTTTTTGACGTTGATAATAGACACACTTGAAAACTCTGAAAGAAAACACAGTAATATTGTTACAATTTCGGCGATAAATCGCCATTCAGATTTATTACAAGTTTATATTTGGAGAAGGCAAAGGGGAACAATATACAATGTTAATATTAAGATGGTTTTACCCCTAGCGGTCGATACATTACAAGTTTGTTTTTCCTTGGTGTTTTTGGGGTTTTATCTCAATAATAAACAGAAAATATCCGTAAATTTTCAACTTTACTGCAAAGTCAAAAACACCAAGGAAAAACATGAATTCTCAATTAGGAGGCTTCCACATTTATTTACAAGTTTGTTGACAATACTGTAAATGAAACACTCCGATTAACTGTATTTACCTGTGATCTGTTTCATACACTTCTGACAAGCCTCAGTTATCTCATCAACAAAGTGATTTAATGTATCCTTAAAAGTCTGATCTTGTGCTATCTCATTCGCATAATTTATCATTTGATTCGGATCTTGACCAAATAACTGTGGATTCTGAGCTATTAACTGCTGCGGGGTTTGATTCATAACGCTTTGAACAGTTTGAGCTAATTGGGTCTCGGCTTGAATTGCTCTTTGAAGTGCAGTTTGAACAGCTTGTTGTACGTCTGCTGGGGCTGCATTATGAACAACTTCCTGAACTGCTGGATTATTCTGGGCATTCTGTACCGCTTGCTGAAGCTGCTGTAAAACTTGTTGGGCATTAGCTTGTATGGCAGCATTATTGTTATTCGTTTTTGTATTGTTATTGGTGTGCTTAGTCATGATTGCTGAACACCAGGCTGGAAAGAAGGAGGAAATAATTTTTATTTTAGTATATATGTACAGTGTACGATGATGAAAACTGGCGAATTTACTGAATTTCAAGCAAAAGACATTTGACTTCACTGAAGAGATATGACGTCACCATTGAGATTCGTTATCTATATATTGTATATGAAACCTCGGTATTTACGGAATTTTACTTCTGAGAGACATGCATTCATTATAGTTCCTGTTTTCTGGTATTACCAGCATTGTTAAATCCATAATAATATTGATTTTGTTTCATTTATGGATTTATCAATCAGAATACCATAAGTGAAATATTTACAGAATTGGTATATGGAGATAGTCTTCAACTGATATCAGTACAAACGGTATTCTTCTGTTACAATATAAAGGAAATGCTCCATATTTTAGAACTAAATCAGGTTCTATCTGTAAGCTTATCTTTCAGCTTGGATTTGTCAATTTTCAGGTCGGGGTAGGTCAATCTTCATTTTCTCTCCTGGTGCAGACTTTCTAATATATTCTGTATATAAAGCAGTTCTAGTTGCTAATTATTTGACGTACTGAAGATACGCACGTGGTATAATAGACATTAACTTGCACTTACACAAATGCTTACGTTAATGGAATTTAATTTTTAAACAACTTTAATGTACCACAAATTAAATAAATGTGGAAGCCTCCTAATTGAGAATTCATATTTTTCCTTTGTGTTTTTGGGGTTTTATCTCAATAATTTTGATAATGACTTTGCAGTAAAGTTGAAAATTTACGGACATTTTCTGTTTATTATTGAGATAAAACCCCAAAAACACCAAGGAAAAGTACCACAAATTTGCCAAATAAAAAAAAATAATATCACTATTAGAGATAAAAGCTCAAATAAACAATATATTGGGATGATAAATTAATTATGGTGCAAATACTGTATGCTAGATATCATATTTTTTTTCATCCGACACCTAATTAAGCCTAAATACGAAAATATCTTTAAATATTTACATAGATTTACAAATTGTTATATAATTATATATTTTTAAAAAGCAAGTTAATCTGACTAATTTATATTTTACTTACGAATGAAAGTATAATGAAGACTGTGTTTCACTGGGAATTTGACATTAAAAAATCATTTTAAAATGATTTAGACGACTGCTTACGAAATAGTTAAAAGGAACTATAACCAGAAGAACTTGCATAAATTTTTAAAGCTGAGGACAGGGTAAAATTTTCAATTTCAAGTATGATTATTTTTCTATAGACAAATTGAAGTCAGATATTGTTTTACACAATACTTAGTCAATTTGTTAAATTTTTGGTATTAGCAAAATAATATAGAGGTAATATAAAAATGTAAAAATGAAAGAAAGAAAAAGATATGATGTATAGGTCTAATTTAGGAGGCGTTTAGTATACTTTTATTATTTAAAAACACCGAAATTTGCAAAATAAATTAAACATTTTATTGGGTTAAATTCACTTTTTTTTCAGTTCTATACCACATGTATGTAATACTATTACACTTTCCTAATGCAGCATTCTGAAATATTATACCGCTGTTAATTAAATAATAATAAATTATTATTATTTGTTGGATAAAGTCTAGAAGAACACTTAATTTGATAAATTAAAAACTGCCTTATCGTTCTTTTTAAAACGTTTTATTACTAACCGACCAGGTTTCAGCTTTTAAAAAGCCGTCTTCAGGGCCAATACAGGAAAAATAGAATTATAAAAATACAATAATAAAATTTAAAAAAACTTACATGTGAATAAAAATACAATATGTTCAGATAAAATATCAGAACGAACTGAAGAATAGAAATTTAAAAACAGTAAAATAGATACAATAAAATTGACCATCCTGTATTTGATATGAAAAGCTGAAACCTGTTCGGATAGTAATAAAACGTTTTAAGAAGAACGATAAGGCAGTTTTTAATTTATCAAATAAAGTGTTCTTCTAGACTTTATCCAACAAATTATAATTCTTTATATTTATTTTATCATTGACTGGTCCTAATACAAGGAATGTTTTGTCGCAGAAGTACTACCTTTCCAAAGGGTCATTTAAATATTATATGCGTTGTTTTTTGGGGAGACTATTCATTGCATGATATCGCGCATGTCTAAAATCGCTGAACTTTGCAGCATCCTACTCCCTTCGCTAACCTATGCTGCTCTCTCGTCCACCATATTATCTAACTCACAGGGGCAGTAAAATAATTCAAATTTACGACTCGCATGTATTTAACCCACTAATGCATTGTGCGTGGGGTAACTTTTCCATTGCTGTGTGTGTATTCATAAAAAGCTATGATCATTTATCTCCTTTACGTGTAAGCCTAGGCTGTGGTCGCCAACAGTATAGCAGCGGGTCTAGCTCATTAATTACACTTACGAGTTTCAGAGGGATTGTTGCTTGTATGTATTTGTTTGGGGTGGATATGTGTTTTGGAGATTTAAATGATACGAAATAATTGGAGACATTGATTGATAGGAGGGGATTTTCAAGTTTATGGGGGGAAGGGGGTTTAAATTACGAGGGGGTGAGTGGCTTGGCAGCTGTAAGGAGAACTTATGGCACTCGAAATAAAAGGAAGTAGCCTATAACATACGGTGGTTAGATATTTTCCATTGCAACAACGAATTATCTAGAGATTGAAAATATATTCAGAAATTATAAGCAATAATAATTGTTATATATGACATACTGTTATATGTTTTTTTAGGCCTAATAAGAAATTGCTTCATTATTTTTTTCTGTTGCACAATTTTGTAGAAGAAACGAGTATTTTCACTGGAAAGTATAATACGCCTTTACCGGTGATATTTTTAAAAATGCAATAACATGTAACCTGTTGATTAATAACCGTAGCACATTAAGGAAGATTAATGTGTGAAAATACATTTCTCTGCTTCCAAATCCTTGTATGCCTTTCCAAAAACTAAATGTTCTCTGTTCTTTTCTTTCTAGGTCTCATATGCCCGACCGAGCAGCGAAGCCATCAAAGGTGCGAACCTGTATGTCTCTGGTTTGCCGAAAAGTATGACGCAACAAGACTTGGAAAACCTCTTCAGTCCCTACGGCCGTATTATTACATCACGGATACTCTGTGACAACATCACCGGTAAGCATCAAAATCATTCGATGACTCATCATTGTACCATAGGAGGGAGTTGGGGGGCTAGGGTAGTTTAGGTGGGGTGAAAGTTGAGCTTGTCTTCGTTATAGTAACGAGTTTGGGTGTAGGGTTATATAACAATGATATAAATTAGTTTGGTAGACATAATAGAACTATATTAGGTAGTTCTGATGTAAAATAGTATAAAATGCGCAATAATTCTAAAATGTGTAAAAGATGAACAGTCTTTTCAAATTTATATAATGAAAATATATGTATTGAATTAATGCATTGATGCGTAATAATATATTCGACTTGAACAAGAAATAGAGGTTGGCAACAGTATGAAATATTTTGGGTTTCAGAAAGGAAAAATATTCTCGAAATTGTAAATTTAGATATAATTATGGTAGGCTACTGTGCACAGCACATAATTGCATAGGTAAATTTATTAGGCAATTTCGGTTCAAGATATTTGCAGTAATTGAACTGTAGGCTACTGAATAAATTATATTAGATCAGCTAATTTTACACTTTTTTTGTAAATTAAGTATTTCCTGATTTTCACTTTAGGTAAGGCAGTGAAGTACTGACTGCAGCATTGTGTATTAGACTTAGCCCATTTATGATTTTAGATAGAGTGAACAGTTGTAACCTAAAAACCCTACAATTAAACCTGAACCATCCAGATCATCGTTCATTGATAACACTCCCCCTTTCGTTTATGAGAACTCCCCCTTTTGTGTGGAGGGATATAAAATGTCAGGGTCGGTTTATATGAAGGCGAGTTTGCGTGCTAGTTATTCCTCGGCGTGTCAGTCTTTTTGACGTGTATAATAACTTCGTAGGGAGAAGGCGTGTTTTCAAAGAATTGTAGTAGTACTATAAGTCTTTGAACAGCTAGTAGAGCAAAGGGAGGGGGTATTTTCCTGCCCTTGAACAGCCGGAAGTCAGAAGGGGTAATAATTGGTACAAACTATAGCTGGCCGTGATTTAAAGGTCATGTTATGGAGATTTTAAGTTGTTCGATTTAAATCAATAAGGTGTTAGGTGAAAAATTGGTTATAAGTAAAGTTGTTTTAACAGTCGATTTTTAAAACATAGGGTAATAGATTTTCGAGCTTTGCTAAATTTTATAAAAAAAATATTATTGTTGGGACGGAGTATTTAAGTCTTTCTTAATATCATATTTGGTTTGTAAAAATAGGAAATAAATAGTATTTAATACTATTATTAGATTGTTCAATATTTCGTCATTTATCAAACTTTCTATATGGGATATCATAATTATGACTTAATATTTCGTGGTGTAACGAGAATGCAAAGTAGCTTAATAATGATATTAGCATTCAAAAATATCTCATTGATTCTATATTGAGGAAAGTCTTGGAATGTCAGACAATATAAATTTTAAGTGGATATTAATAATTTAAGTATAATGATGGACTATTAATAAGTTTCTTTTGTAATGTTCAATATTGTTAGTGATCAGAAATATAATAGTAAAGTAAAAATGTGATAAAAATCAGGCTAAACTGGAACTAATTGCAATATAGGCTAATTGATATTCTAATGTGTTTAGAAAGAGAGTAGAAAAGTGTGTATTTAAAGCCACCATCTTGAATTTTGAGGGTGTTCCGGCAGAAGGATTTTCCATATGTTATTTACTCTCTTTTCTGAACATATTAGCGAAAAAATTAGTTATGTTACAATTAGTTCCAGGTAAAATTCTATTTTTACTGTAGTATAAGTCTACATGCTTTCCAGTCTAGGACAAAACCTGAATAATTTTTATACCAAAAAAATCAAACACTCTGAAATATAATTATGTAGAAAGTGGTGATTAGATATTCCATAGAAAGTTACTAAGTAACCCCCCAGCAACTCCTGTAAACATTTTTAACCCTCGAGTTTCCAACCCACTTTAAAGCAAATGATTCCTTTCTACCAAATGAATTCGTAAACATGATGATCTCCTCAACCCATCCCATGTTATCTCTGTCCTAGCTACTATATATCTCCTCTTTA
>JAQIWE010004958.1:0-10320 GCA_034698565.1 Campodea plusiochaeta
TTGTATAACACCCTGTATCACTTTGTTACCACAAGCCCTGTGGCTTAATGTAATTTGGAATTCTAAATAAAAAAAAATAAAAAAAATAAAAAAAAATAAGTTTTCTATAAATTAAGGCAAATCAGCATCACCAATATGGTTATAAGAAAACATATATTCTGTGTTTCTATTAACAAATAAAACTTCATTGCTCTCTCTATATAAACTGCATTGCTGCAGACATAATTTATAACAACGAATAAAATGATAAACCTTAAAAATCTCTGTATAAGTATATACATAAGACAATATATTGTTAAACAATCGATTTTAACCCACTCTTGAAGAAAGACAAGTTGTTGAATTTGAACCAATCAGAGTTGAGCTTATACAGAAACTTTGAAAGATGTGTGTATATACAGTAGAAAGTGCTTTTACTTTACCCCTCCCCCCCCCCCCCCTCAACATCGCAAGAAGCAGGAGAAGAAACAATTAAAGTCGAATCTATCATGTAAGAATAGGGGAATTACCCTTTCAAAACCCCTGTTTCGTACCCACCTCCCTATTCTTGAGGGTTGGTGAAAGGGGGGCGAAGATACGTGAGGGTTATCAATGGATTTTTTAAATAGGGATTTATAATTTATACGAATTATATATATATTGAAAGTTTGTATTTCAATTATTTTTTTCAAAGCTTCCTACTGAGTTGGTAAGAGAGTCAAAGACTGGCAAGGTCCCCCGTTTGTGGGTATCAAGGGTACTAAACCAACTACTGTTTAGCCTCAAATCCTCTAATATTCAGTGTAGTATATTTCCATTTGATATTTACATTAATCATATGAGATTTGCCAGTCTTTGACTTTTTTACCAATATAATAGTATAGTTCATATTCTTCAAAATTAATGTCATTAATTCTTAACTTCCTACCGAGCTTACTGTGTGCGTCGAATCTAGTCTTAATTGAGATGAGTCCGAGCCTCTACAAGTCGATTCTCGAGCAAACCGGAGCCTATCCCTGACGAGCATTTTAAGAGTCAAGAAGAACCGACTGTGAATTGGCTTTCAGCTTAAGTTATTTAGAGGAACCATTCCAGAAGGAAATGATTAACTAGCTTCCCATAATATCGAGACAAACCTGAAACTCTGTTCATCCCAACCGAAACTCCCCAACCGTTAATTTTTTTGTCGAAACCAGTATTCATTACTTGCTGTGATAACGCTGAAATCCGTTTAAAGAATGTTCCTTTGAGGAAAAATAATATTTGAATCTCACTCCTCTTATTCCTCATTTGCCTACATGCAGAAATTCTCGTTAGAATTTTTGGATTATATACTGTAGAGTGAAACAACTTGGAGGAAATGGGTGTCCTATAAATTGTGAAAATTCGAGCAATAAAATTTATTTCGCCATGAATACAAACAGGGAATTTCTAAATAACTAAGTATTTGTAAATTTGTTGTATAGTTCTTTACATTCGAATCTCTGAAGAAAAAAAGCTCATAAATATACTAACCAATAACCAGGAACAAATTATTATAATACCAGCACATAACTGAAGTTAAAAATCAAAATATTTTCATAGAACCCATCAGGATCGTGTAGTTGCGAGCAGACTTTGTTTATAGCTAGTGTCTCATCTAGAGCGTTTTAAAAGGGCGCGGTGCCCTATCTCAATGGCGCCCTGCCCTGCATCTTGGGCGACCTGCCCTACTTTTAGGGCGTCCTTGTGCTACAATAATAATCACATAGGTTTCAAAACCGTTTATTCGCCTAAATATCAATGAAATATAGTCGTTATATACATCGTTTTAAAGGTCTCGACGAGATCTTCCCAATGGACTATAACTCATTTAAATGGGTTTAAAATTGAGTCTACAGAAATGTTAAAAATGTCACAGAAACCTTTATACGATAATTTTACGTGCCCTGGTAATTTGTTATTTAGTAAAAATGTGTCCACTTTAACCTGAATGCGCCCAGCCCCCGAAACACTCTAGATGAAACACTATTTATAGCTGTATTCTGATGAATAAGTAGTTCAGGAACTTATATAGTTTTCCTATAAATGACCTGTCTGTTCTCCGGGAGCCATAGTTTTATCAGAGTAAAAAGGTGCTGGTGATAGATAACACGTTTGTATAAGAAACTGGTGTTGATTGTCAACAAACTTTTATATGTACATGAAGAGTCCCTGGATATTTTTCTCATCGTCTGGCATCCCTCCCGGTTGATTGTTTGTACTTTGAAAATAAATTACTTGCGGATTAGTGGTTTCAGAGGGCGAGTCTCAATTAAATATACTTTAAAGATGGAGTCTTCTATACTTTATAAACTTCACTTTGAGATGGAATGGTACACATGTATTAGATATAAGGAGCCTATTATTTATGGCATAGAGATAATTGTACTATTGATTTTAGAAAATGGCGACGATGGAAATTTTGAGGAAGAATGTTTAGAAATGAATTTATAGAGATGAGATTGAACATTAGTAGATTTTCTTTTTTTTATCAATGCATTATAAGCTCCAAAATTTATTATTTGTGTTACTGAGTCATTTTCTTTTAGTGAACAGAAACATTCAAACAATGCTTGTATGAAATATAGTGTTTCCAAAATCTTACGGACCCAAACCGTTTAACCCATCAAAGGTGTTTCTGGCATTCCAGTAATTGATAATCGTTTGTTGACTTATTTGTTTTCTTTGATCAGCCTGCGAATTGTATAGAAAATACACAATTTGAACCATTCAAACAAGTGGTTAACAATGGGTTTACCCGTCAAACTAGTTTGAAGAGATAATCAGTTTGAGTCCGTAAGATTTTGGAAGGACTATAAATACTGCAATTCTACAACTATTCATATTATATGAAGCACAGCAGAATTGAATGCACATCGAAGGTCAAAGTTCCATTATATAATATTTTCAACCCATTCTTCTGTTTTACTTATATATAGATCTTGTGAAGTTCTGCTTCAGTGAATGAAATTTGTAAAACAAAAACATGGGATGATCGTCATATTTGTCTCTTTCTTCTTGCAGTAAATATAATTGTGTGATAAGATGTCAAATTTTTATATTCAAATTTCTTTTCTGTATTCAAATTTCTATTCTATATTCAAATTTCTAAGATAAATATATTTTGTTATTTTTCGGAATATTTAAAATCATTTTATTCCATTCATGATAGATAGTTATGACGGAAAAAAAAAGTTTGATCTTAAAACCACAGTAATTTTACGAGGTTCACCTAAATCTCGAAGTTATTTTGAATAATAGCAGTATTATTCTATAACCCATTTAACAATATTATTTCAAGAGTCTTGCAAGATGGAAACACAAATTTGTAACCAGCTTTGTAAATATATATTTATTCCAGATATATAAGGATTTAAAAACATTTTAAAGCAACGTTATATTGAATAGTGTTTCTGAGGCTAGAAGTTTCTTGCATAGTTGTTTGGTAATAAAATACGGTCTTAAACTTCCAAAAATAGGTCTAATTTCTCAAATTTCCAACTCACAAACTTTAGTCTTTACCAAGAGAATATAAACAAAGGAAAAACAAAACAAATATAAGGACAAATAAAACTGATTACAGAAAATGAAATTATAAAAGAGTATTTCATTCTCGATGATATCCAGGACCATAATATCATTCATTGCTTGACCATGCGTTTTCAGTATTTCACAGGATTCGAGGAAATTCCTTTTCCGCCATGTTGTATCATTATGAATAATAACTGCTTCATTCCAGACTATCAAATGGTTTGAATTGAAGGAATGATTTGCCAACGCTGATTTCTCGGGACATCCTCGCCTTAAACAACTGCGATGTTCTTTCAGTCTTGTATTTAGTTTTCTTCTTGTCTGACCAATGTACACAGCATCACAACGTTATATAGCTTCTGTTTATATTTTGATACTTTGCATTGTTTGGAAGCCGATGCCTATGCTACCACAGTGTAGTGAAACTTGTTATAAATAAATATCTGCTGGGGAAAACTACAAATTTTGCGTTTCTATAAACCTCACTATTATTCATATTTTTAAACCTCCTTGACCCCGCTATGATCCTCCACCCAACCCCCTAATTCCCATCAAGATTACCCCCCTCCCCCCCATACCCCCACACCCCCTAGTCATAATTAATCGTCTGCTAAGTGGCGAGTTGCCGGAGAAAACAGAGCGCTGATGCTTTTACCCTCGATTGCTTTTTGCCTTTAATAATAATCAGTCAGTTTTATTGATCATCCCTAACTAACTACTATGGGGGTTCAAAAGGGTTAATGCGGATTTTATAGTCTGGTTGAGTGGGTGTTAGTCAAATGTTGTTATGAAGTTGTGTATTATCCGTGGAGGTGATTTGGGAAATGGTTTATTTTATTTGATGTGTTGGAAATTAATGTTTTGTTGTTCAAATCAACACTCTTCTATTTTGGAGTCGATCAGTCGACACATTTTGGTTTGAGCGGTTATGAGTCGAGTTGACTTGATGTGACAGAACATATATGGATGTATCCACATCAGTAATATTTTTTACATTATATTATTACCATAAAATCAGAGTTTCGCTCGAGCTAAATCTGCTGGTTTCCGAATCTGTCCTGCAAATTGCTATTTGATTCAATATTTTACAGATTTATGGAGGTTTTTTTTTCATAAATTTTTTAAATTGAATCTACTTGGTCTTAGTCATGGTTTTTATAGAGTAATGCAGAGGATATGTTATGACTTGCTGATAAAAAAAATTGACGCTGCTGTATAGTTGTATCCTGTAAAATATAAACTTTTCATTTCTCGCGGGTTTCTAGTTGCACAAAGAAAAATATTTTTTTTTAACTGGCATCAGCATTTTATAACTGGTGAAACTTCCTTTAAATATTATAAAGCAATATTAACAATAAAAAATACAATTTTTATACAACAAAATATTGCAATACTTCGTATTTCAAATTTTAAATTCACACTAAAATGTATGCAAAAATGAATGTATCATCGACTTTAAAGTGCAAAGTAGTATAAAGTAAAAAAATAATAAAATATTCAATTATTTCAATATACGAATCTTTAAAAAAATCTTAAATGGTTGTTACTTTCAAATAAACAAGAACGACAATTACAAATCATCCAACTTCTTCCAAACCAAAATGAGTTAACAACCCCTATAATCCCACCCTCCCATTTGTTCTTAATGTCCACCATTCCACCAAAATGACCACCAAACTCCCAAAGGTACCGGGCACAAACAAACAAACATATACAACAGTTTTACCATGATCTTCAGTAAATGTTGAAAAGTAGCATCAGGACAGAGTATATTCTATAGTGATGGGCTCTTTTACAACCCCCTGTAGAACAATTGTTTCGGTTACCTAGGTATAATATAGTCCTGGTGAAATAAGCTCAAACTTTATGTAGTCAAAAGGTTGGAGGTTCTAAGTTATATTGAAGATGTGGGTTATGAACTCATTGTAGATTTGTGCTAATAGGTATAAGAACTTATGGTTAAGAATAAGGAGTTATAAAGGGTTACGTTAAAATTAGTTCATGAATGTATTTAGGTGGGAAAAACTGTTTTAAGTATATTTTTTCTCAAAAATTTGGATATAATATCTTTATCTGCAGGTGACAATCAATGATTAAAAATTTATGTGTTTAATATGAGTTAATACGTTAACATTTAGATGGTTTAACCCCCTAGCGGTCGATACAACAATAATATTGTCCTCTTTTCCTTCTCTAAATATTAATATGAGTTAACACATTATTAAGTGAAATGTTCAGAATTATTATCAAACAATATTATTAATAATTCAACCATCACATATATTACAGAAGAGCGTGATATGCAAGAGTTTGGTGGTTTGATATGGCGCTAAATCTTGAAAAAAATTGTACAAACTATCACTACGTAATGTACAGAATATGACCTACACATCGGCTTAATATCATCTACTACTGGGCAGAATATGATTACCTAATGGACGAGAATATCTTTATCAATTGTGGAAAAAAATATGATGTACACTTTTGCAGAATATCACCTACTAATGTACTAAATATTCTTATCTATTGTACAAAAAAATATCATCTGCACTTTTACTAACTATCACCACCATTTATACTTTTTATCCTTATCGCTTCTCCACACTTCGACAGCTGCATATCATCTGCTATTGTGCTGGAATATGATGTGCACTTTACCTTAAAACCTGTACATAAGTATCGATCAACTATTACTATTTTTCTTTGATATGATAGTATTGATAGGATTGTGGCTACAACTATACAATACAAGGAGTGGTAAGAAGGATTGTGGCTACAAGTAGTGTTGCCAGAGTCACCGACCCATCACTGAGTCGTGGGTCATTTTGAATAAAAATGATTTTCAGCAGTTTTGATTGATAAGGAGCTCGGAATCAACAGGTACAGTGTGGCAGGGGAAGAAAGTTATTTTGTTGACTGATTAACTTCATTTGACATTTCTATAGCATCACCTACAGCTTATACAGACCAAGATCAATATTGTGCGATTGTATCACTACGTGAACCTTCTTTCCGCTCTTTTTTTTACGCAATGAATATGTCAAAACACATTCTTCCGTTAAATCAATGGAGAAAGACTTTTCAATTAGTATTCACATCTCTTCGCAGAGGGCGCTAGTGTTGTCGACTCCATTTTAAATACTCGCAACAGCGCTGTAGTGGAGAAGGCTGAAAACAGAGTTCTGGGTACGACATATGTCACAGCCTATAACGTTTCAGATTCAAGAGGCTGCGTTGCCACATTTGTTTCAGTATGAATGTAGAATAAGTTGAATATTTTAATAAAATTAAAATCAATATTGTAATAAAAATTATGTACGTACTTAAAAAATCAATAATAAATTATTACATGAAAATTGTGTTGTTTTATTTTACCAAAAATACATATTTTCTGACATTTTATTATAAAACAGAGACTGGGAGTATTTTTTTAAATAATGAAAACTACTTTTATTTATTTATATGGGACTGGGAGTACTACTTTAAATAATGAACACTACTTTTGTTTATTTATATTAACAAATGAAAATAAAAAAATTGCTGTAAAAATCAGTCTGGCGCGGAATTTTTAGTTACTCGTGTGTTTTACAGTGATTATGTACTATATGAGATATTCCCGGTCATTTAAAAGTGCCGTTTTTATATTTATAAGATTATAACAGTGACGATCGATGTATTATTTCTTTATAAGCTAGACCACTTTTTTTTATTACGAAAACAATGCATAAATCACGAAAAGTTATTCATTCTGATGCGCGGACTATAATTTTACACGTAGCGAAAGTTATAAAAGAAGAGAAAATTGAATTAGGAGAAGAAGGGAAAAGCATAAATGTTACTAAACGAGTCGCTAATCTAGTTGGAAAATCCACATTTACAGTTAACAGAATTATACAAGAAGGCAAAAAATTAAAAAATCCAGACGATTCATTAACAACACCAAAGGGTCACAAGACTAGGATTCAAGAAAAGAAAGTGGATTTAGACATTTTTGACGAATGCGTTTTAAAACGAACCATACATGAATTCTACGTCCGTAAGGAACTGCCAACACTTCAAAAACTTTGGTTTAATTGCTCTAGATAAAAGTATTGAAACTTATACCGTAAACTAAAAAAGATTTAAGATAAATAAATTATAATTTGTATTAATAGTACACAATATAATTCGAAATTATTGTCAATAATTATAAGTGTAATTAAAAAAATAATAATAACAATTTTTCTTATAATTATCTGTATATAGAAACATCAAATTAATAAATATAATTATTGTATTAATTACATAAATACATTTAAAGAAAGGTATATTTTTAAGCAAGCTTCTTCTTTTAATATCAGAGATATAATTATATAAATAGTATTACAATTTCATAGAATTATATAATTATAAAATATACTGAAAGTA
Organism: Campodea plusiochaeta; assembly: GCA_034698565.1. NCBI lineage: Eukaryota > Metazoa > Arthropoda > Diplura > Rhabdura > Campodeidae > Campodea > Campodea plusiochaeta. Next base: position 7,939 of record JAQIWE010004958.1, read on the forward strand.
CAAAATAGTAAACATCTAACATTTTCCAACAGGTAAATCCAAAACGGGCGATTACCATGGAGAAATGAATTCGGAGAATTTTGGGAAATGGGTTGAAAATCAGTTGCTTCCTAATATTCCTCCAAATTCAATAATCGTCATGGATAATGCGCCATATCATTCCTTACTAGAAACGAAGATACCCAACACAGGATCCATTAAAAAAGACATTTCAGATTGGTTGGATAGTAATAATATACCATACGATGATAAGCTATTGAAAGCTGAGTTACTGGAAATTGTGAACAGGAATAAACCACCGACACCTGTGTATAAATTTGATGAAGTGATTAAACAACATGGACATTCAGTACTAAGACTTCCACCTTATAATTGTGACCTCAATCCCATAGAATATGTATGGGGCGTTTTAAAAACGACTGTTGCTAGAGTTAAAGCAAATTCAAAAACTACATTGAAACTTTTAAAGGTATACAGCATTGTGTTTTTAGCAGAAGCAAGTAAATCACTGAGAGATTTTATCTTATTTTATTAAATTTAATTTAACTGACACTTACTTTTTAATTGTAAAGTCTTGTTATTTACGCATACCAATAACCTGATTAAATATAGCCGATCGGTTTTAAATAATTAAAATATTTTAATTTCCATTGCAGGCAATACAAAGTAGAGTAAACATATTATTATATTCCGTTTCTATCAAATGTAACATAATATAACTATTGTTATAGGAAATGACTCAACAGATAATTTCAACAGGAATTTATCGTGAAAATTCAAATGTATCAACAGGAATAATATCAAATCCAGAAGTTGCTCTTCACGATCATGCACATTATTGCAAGGCACCTGAAGCTGAGATATTATCTGAAGAGGTAGTACCATAATTATAGTAACTAATAATATGAATGTGTCATAAAACTTTTTTTTTTCCAGGATCACATTAAATTGACAAGCACCTGTAATCAATATATTGGATCGAAAAAATTGAAATTACATCATAATAAAAAAGAAAATTGTATAGAAAAAGTGAACTGGTGTGATGTTTGGAAACATACTGTCGAGCACGTAAGAAAGTTGAGACAAATATACTGGGAGAAGGACGCAATTGTCGACAAGGAAGTTGATAACCTCATAGTAACAGTAAGAAACAGTACAAATGAAGATAATAATAGTGACAGCAGCAGTGAGAGTGATTCCAACAGTGACGAAGAAAAAATAAATAATGAATCAACAAATGAAATGAGTGGAATTGAAGAATTAAGTGACAAGACTGACAACGAAAACGATACGCAAAATGACCAACCAACGACATCAACTCCTGGACTGTGGTCTGCATATAACACAATATTTCAACAATAATTTTTTTTAATAATTAGTGCAATTACAATGTAATTAGAGTTTAAAATTTCCTAAATAACATAAATATAAAAAGTACTATTGTTTATTATTTTTAAATAAGAGCGGGAATAGATAATACATGTGGCAACAGCGCAAATGAAAAATCCTAATAATTAGTATCGCACAATGTTGATCTTGGTCTGTATAAGCTGTAGCCTTGTCTGCTTTCATACTGTTTTGCTGCCTTTCCCATTGTACAGTTGTAGGCATCATGAAAATGAGAATGGGAAAGGATGCGAAACAGTATGAAAGCAGACAACACCTAATAGACCTAGCTTAGGAAGAAGTAAACATCATCCTTCGAAGTCTGTTGGTAGGATTTACTTGTCTCAGGTGACTGTTTTATAATTTGCGAAAGGGATGCCATTGATACCGCATACTTCTGTTTTTTTTTAAATATAGCATACCACATACACACTTAAACACATACACACTAGACCGTCAACAACTTACAGTCTCTCTCTGCTTCAACTGCGTAACTTTTAACCTTGTCTTGTTGAAGACCTACCATCATTGGTCATGTAGGTGTGATAGTAGTGCACCTAAATGATCAACAATAGTAGGCTAGGTCTTAAATCAGACAAGATAGAAATTGACAAATATAATATACAAACTCTTGTAAAGGGTTAGGCCAGTTTCTGGCAACTTTCGTTTTGATCTGATAGATTAATCTCTATGCCCTTACCCGAGCTGTCCCATTCCGAATTTCAATGTACTCGTGCTGTTCTGAGTACCCGAGTTTTAGTAAAAGTCAATTAAGGGGAGAAGTTTGTCTCGTTTGAAGACCTTTGATAGTTGGTCATTATTGTTGCTATCAAAGATAGCAACTGTAGGGAGTGGACGACTGAAACCGTTTTATTCTCGGAATATTTCCCGCCGATCGATGGAAAATACGGACGAAATCCTAGCCCGGCTAGAAGCGTCGAAAATACGTCCGTTTGGCGGTATTTTATTCGAAACGGTGTCGTACCCCGCGTACAA
>JAQIWE010004959.1:0-10319 GCA_034698565.1 Campodea plusiochaeta
AAATATTATTAATTATGTAAATTTATTTAAATTGGAATAATTATTAATATTATAATTATTATAAAAATATGATTTCTTTATGAAATTATATTTGTCATACCTCAGGTATGACAATATACTCTGTTTGTTCTTAAAAAAAATCACATTTTTCTGTTAATATCTTGTTAAATCCTGCTTTCTATTCACTTGCAAATAGATTCACAGCAAGTGGTATTACCCCTATGGTAAACAATATACTTTGTGAACATGTCAAAAAAAAACTAACAAGGGTAGAAAAAGAGTCCTGATTTTTTTTTACAAGAAACAGGGTATAGGCTACAGGTTAAAAGTGGAGTATAATTCATGCTGAATGGACTATAGTAACAAAGTAGCATGAAGGTGTTTGATGTATGGGGAATTGGGGAAACGAATTTGATACTTTTTCTACTCAGAATTTATATTTATTTCAATTTCTTGAAGCTGAGTAAACAACAAATGTATGCATTTATATAAATCTGAGTTTCTTTTTTAGGAAGTAATCACTTTCCTTTAAATTACTTTAGAGTATAAAGTTCTCTTTCTCATGATCCAAAACCTAGGTCAGCTTTAAACTACCCAATTCAAGTTGGTACACCCAGTCTTAACATTTTAATGAATATTTATCATAAATAAAATATCAGCGGCGCCGACTCTGCTGGTGCCATGGGTGCACGTACACCCACTGAATATTTTCTGTGGGTGTTGTGTACCCATAGAAATAGTGAAATTAATTTTCTTGAATACCGGTAATCAATAATACCATCATAATATTTTAACATAGGGCCTATATATGATTTTCGAAAAAAAAAGAAAAATACTGAAAAAGTAAAGTAGTAAACATGCAACTGGGATTTTCCATGTACTTTTGTTATTTCATTCATTCAAAAGACACCTTGAAATATTTTGATATTTTCATTTACAAGTGTTTCGACTGTTTCCCTGTATAGTATTGATGTCACTTTTTAGAAAAAGCGTTTCCCAGACACGTTATAATATTGGTATTTCTTTATTATTGTGAATTTAAAACTTTTGAAAATATTGTCTTCCGACAGTGCCATTTTTATTTCGAAAGGAAACAAATGATACAGTTACTTTGGTATTGTATTATTAGGCATCAGGGTGCAAATGTTATTTTTGAAGAAACATTCAATTTTAGACAAAACTTCGAGTAAATAAGTCGTGCAATTTATGATATTCCTTCATCATTGAACAAGTAATGAAAAACGTTTGATGAAGATCATGTAGGGGAAAGTGAAGTTTGAACAACAGTATAGTGGAAAAATCTTTGATTTCACGAAATATTGCAGGCAAATAAATCTAAAAGTATATACTTGTTAGATTGTTGAATTTTCTTTCTATAATAAAGTAAATAGATTTCCTGTGTGTGAACATTAACGCTTTAAATAGTAGCAGGAGCAGAATTAAGGTGATGTGGGAGGTGAAATAATATAGATAAAAAAAAATAGTATAAACATCAGAAAAATGAATCATTAAATTTGACCAAATAACTGTAAAAATGATCTAAAATAGAGTGTTTCACAACTGCAATTTTCAAAATTTTATTCACTTGCGCGAACATATGACATCACTTCTTAAACTATCTTCAATATTTCCTTATTTCCACCATGCTCATTCTTTTTCCATAAATTCAATCCAGCTAAAAGGTAAGCAAAATAGTGTGTGTCTTTGCTTGCTTAAAGAAATAGGTAAGTAAATGTTTACTGAAAGATATAGATTTATGTGCTAAGGAGATTGAAAAAAATCTACGAGCATTATATTGCTGCATGCTAATCAATGTCGAAATGTTTTTTCATAAGTCGGCTCCACTGTAAAATATGCCTATATGAATATTACCATGGTTGTAAAGTGTAACTTAGTATTTTGTCCGGTGTCTATGATCCAATTTTTCTAAATTTTTGCAATTTGATGAATGAAAAAGAGTCATAAAATTGGAAATAGTGTAAGATGAAAAATTAATCACATTATGAACATTAGACTTTAAGATTAAGATAAAAAAATTATTATTTTTATCATCATTTCAACAACTACACGTAATATTATTTTGTTCTCTGTTAGGGTCAGCAAAATCAAATCTATATTTTCTGTGATAAAATTAAACAGAAAAATAATGACTCTTCCACTCGTGGTGAAAAACGTGAAAGATCACAAGCATCTCAACTTAAAAGGTAAGCTTGATATTTTATGACAAACTTTCAATGTTTATTCATTTGATTTCCAATTCCACTTTTTGTGTTAGTCAAAAAATAAAATTTGAAAACCTGTTTTATATATAGTCTCTTCCCCCTAAATGCCAAACAACTCACCCTGTGGGCACCCCTGAGGATGGGCAAAAATTGAATGTACCAAATATTTGAAAAAGTGTCATAATGGGGGGGGGGGATTTTTTCATCATGTTCAAAGGCACTTACAGGCTTTGAAAATTAAAATGATAGGAACACAATTATGTAGTGCGTAGTTTAGAAACTTCAAGTGATGGCGAAACCCGAGAAACAATTTTTTTACCTTTTTTATAACTATTAGGCCTATCAAAGTAAAATTTAATGAAATAATTTTTTTTTCCCGAACAAGGAAAATATTGTATTCGTGACTCACTGACTTGTATAAACAATGTAATAATTTATTTACTATTATAATTATCTTTATCATCACAATGTTAAAGATATGTTATGATTCTCTTTTGACACAAAGTCATATTGTTTTGGCATTAACAAATAATTCTCTGAAAATGTGAAAAAATTCTCGACAGTCTCCATTAATAATATTATTGCACCTAACTACAAATTAGAGTTGGACAGAAAATCTTAGGAACAGAACAGTACAATTATTTAATTCAATACCGATTAAGCATTTATCCATACTGCTTTTATAGAAGGCACTGCTGTTTTTGACCAATGCAAGATATTGGCTTACTGACTTTTCTTATAATAACGTTCATGTTTTAATTTATTTATTTAATGTATTAATTTGATATGCTCTTAAAATTTATCGTCAATTGTCATTGTTATATATTTCAAACTAGTGTCATAAATGGAAGAATAAAGTAAGTATTATTGACTTTGTGCATGGACATACGCACAAAAAATGAACTATTTTTTTTAGTTTGTGATTGACATAAAGGTTTCGAATTTGAATTGGAATGAAAAAATCAAAGTATTTTAAGAAGATTTTGAATTTTTAACGGAAATTGCATATTTTAAAATGATTTTCTTAAAAATATCCGTAATATTTTTCTTTATCTTAAGAAATTTTCTCATACTTTAATTACTATATTTAAATTTTCTCACAACACTGTTGTTTAAAAATTTGTTCAGGATCGGCGATTGGGTGGGCGAAAGTGTAAGTTAGGCAGGCGGTCCCCCCCCCCTTTGCCTGTCTTTGACTACGGCACTGGTCCTATACACATTAGTAAAGTTCGAAATAAACAAGTGTGAAATTGACTAACAAAAATCAACACCCAGACCTATTGCAGCAACAGAGTAGAAAGTAGTGAGTCTTTTGTTATAATTATTAATTATTATAAATGACTGTTTCAAGTGTGACTGCTTGCTACAATGGAAAGTGCTTGATAATACTGTAAACATTTATTATTATAGAGAAATATATGGTTTTAAGGTATTACTGACAATTTGAAGCATAATATAACTTACAGTAGATTTTCATTTGAATTTAAATGTATACATTAGGGTGAATGAGAATTTGTAAAAGACAAATGATTGAAACCATCACTAACAAGAGCAACAACTAGAGTGTAAAATCATAGAACGAATGGGGGAACTGTTTTTTAAGAAATAATGAAAAATTATATTTATTCATAATTATGCATTTATTATTTCACAGGTCTCCTACACCACAAATGACATTCACTGAAAATGAACAAGATTATGATGAAAACAGTGTCTTGCTTGACTGGTGTAAGTATTTTTCATTATATTTATTAAATTATTTGTATCTAAAACAATTTCATAATTCTAATCCAAATTAAAATTAGATTTAAAAATTTCAAAAGTTTATGTATTGACGTATTTGATGAGTTGTGTTTTTGTCGTTTCAGATAACAGTGATTTAAATTTGGTAATAGACAAACAACACTTCACTAAAGCATGTCCAATGACAGAACAAGGATTTGGTTATATGTGGGCTGGTGCTAGAGGTACCTTTGGAGTAAATTTTGGAAAAGTTGCTTTTGAAACAAAGGTATGTTGGAATAAAACAGCAGATTTGTGAAAATTTTAAATAATTTGTCGGTTAAATATATCTATGTCCTTTTAAATTACTTATGCATCAAGAAATATAATTTAATTATCTTTTTCTTGTAAAGGAAATAATTCAGTTGTTGTGAAATAGAAATATACATAATTATAAGTACAGTTTTTCTTCTTAAATTGGGCAACTAGCCTAGCTGTATTACAAACTTTATTGGGCCAACTGATTATATCTATTAATTCAATTTAAGATTTTCAGTAAAAATGGTCTTTATATGAATTTCAAGTTCCCTGTTTTGTTTTTAGGTTTTGGAAAATTGTGATGTGACGCATCTTGAAAAGGAACCTAATCCTCATGTAGTACGTGTTGGATGGTCAACAAATGATAACTCCATGCAGCTAGGTAAGTCAACAAAATTAACATATTAAAAAAAATCATGCTATCTTAGGTAATGAGGGAATTTAAAATTATAATTTTAGGCACTTCAAAATAAAATGGTGTTATAAAACTAGATAAATTTTGATCTCATACTGAAATTGTTGAACTTGCTCTGCTGATAGACCTACTGTAATATATTTAAAAAATGTTTTATTTGAAGGTAAAGTGTGTTTGACAGTTTTTTGATAATTATATTAATATTGTACCATTGTTTTAAAGTTCTATACTTTTGTTCTTTTAGGTGAAGAAGCATTTTCTTATGGTTATGATGGTACTGGTAAAACATCTACTAATTGTCACTTCAGAAATTTTGGAGACCTATTTGAGGCTGGTGATGTCATTACTTCATATTTGGTAAGATCAGCACTGCACTAGATTAGGTTTGGGATAAGTTACAGGATGAAGTTATTGTATTAATCAATCAACAAAATATTTGGTAGCATTATTGAAACATTTTCTGCTTACAATCACATGCAATGCAAAGTGTTTAAGCGTAATACTATAGTAAAGTCAAAACAAATACCTGGTATTGCATTTAATATATGATTATAATAATAGAGATATCAAGTGATAGGATAAGAGTACAATTAGTGAACAGTGTGTTTTATAATAAACAACTTGTTGCAGTATAGCAGTACTATTATGAGTTTTATTACTTCATTTTTTTGTTTAGGATATGGATTCTGACCCAGTGAAGATGAGTTACTGTCTAAATGGAGAAACACAAGGAGTTGCATTTGAAGTATCAAAAGAATCATTGGCTGGAAAAGCATTGTATCCACATGTACTTGTCAAAAACTGTGCATTTGAGGTAAATACGACTTTCTTTTTTTATTCAGGGGAGTTTACTGTTTTTTTAAACCATTTGTAATGTAACTTGTGTACCTTTTTATTCCTTATACATATTTCAGTTATTAACTGTAAATGATCTGTATGTCTGTAATAGAAATCTTTTAGAATATAAGCGTAATTATTGTATGGTATCGTATTTTTCGTTTGTAAAATTTACTCGATTTCAGTACTGTATTAATATTTTTTGGATTTCTCAAACTATAAACAAATTTGTGTACTTTAATCTCATTCGGTCATCCAAGAACATATGATTGAAGTGAAACGTTCATAACAATACTTCTTTCTTCTAGTTTCTGAACCTTTTAAATATGCTGTAGGCTATACTGTAGAGATCATAAAATTGCCTGCAAATCTGAATTCTACATTTTTTGAGCTTCCATTAACTTTAAAATGATAGTATGAAAAATTACTGAATCAAAATGAATTTCCAGTTAAATTAACTTTTTGTAAATAATCATTGAGTGATTGCTAACTTAACAGTCAGTCCAGTCACTACAATTTAATTTTGAATGTTATTCTTGAGAGGTATAGTAATGTATAATTTGTTGTTTAGGTTAATTTTGGTGGATTAGAGAGTTCTTGGTTTCCATTAATTGATGATTATATGTTGATTGGTCATGTACCTTTGGATGGAAGAGTGAAAGGAAATCCAAGACCACAAGATAGATCACAATGTGAGGTAATTATAATCTCAGAGTTTAATAAAATGTCAACATTTTTATGTATACAAGGAATTTCATAGTCTTAAAATATTTAGGTTGGGTTTATGTTTTAGTGAGCAATGTAGCAATTTTTTTACCTGTTGATGTCTTATCCAAATCACTAAATCATCAATCTGCACAATTAATTAAGACAAAGTTGCTTATTTTTGATTATCAATCTTTCTGAAATGAAAACCATTACATGTGACTGTGTTTTTGTATATTACATGTATGTAGCAAAAAAAGTCAAAAAACTCTTTCTTGTTTTATATGTTTTCTTATTGAGAGGAATTATACATCAAACACTTTCCACACACGGTTGAAATATATGGAACAGGAGGAAATCAATGATGTGTTATATTACTTATTTGGTTGACAAGGGGACAAGTACTCTTATGACTTCATATATGGAAAAAGAAATGTTAATTTTGAGTTTCAGAATTCATGGAAGGTGATTTTAGAAAGTGCTTTCTAGAGAAAGTTACTATTGTTTAATCGAATGATAATGTTTGTTTTTAGATAATAATGATGTGTGGATTACCTGGATGTGGTAAAACAACATGGGCAAATGAATATGCTGAACTCAACAAGGACAAGAAGTATAATATCTTGGGAACTAACAACCTCATTGACAGAATGAAGGTAAATTTATAACTTCGGAAACAAAAAAATATTTAGGAATTTTTTGGTTATAGGCCTACTAATAGAGGTCTTAGAGTCTATATGTCACTATTTGAAAAGATCTTTTTGTAGTTTTTAAAAGATATATTTTTTAAATTTGTACCTTATGTAAATCAATATGCTGCTGATACAGTATGTACAGTAAATAATATTCATATTGTTTAGTTTTTGGAATTATATTATATAATATTCAAAATACACTCTATTAGCTTCATCATTAACTGATTAAAGGAAAAATGTAAAAATATTGACAAAAGGTAAATATAGAATATTTAAAACAGTGACTTTGGATACACTTTGTTATTGTATATACATTCTAGAATATTTTGCAACTTGAATAATATACGTGAGTAATTTGAATTAAAAGCTACTATAGTGCTTATACAGTATCTTACTGTTTTGATGGGTAAACCCATTGTTGACCACTTGTTTGGGTGGTTCAAATTCCCTATTTTCTATACAAATTGCAAGTAGGTCAGAGAATTTAAACAGAGTAACGAGGGATTATTGTTAGGTGGTAGTCAGAAACACCCTTGATAGGTTAATTGATTTGGGTTTTAAGATTGAATATATAGCATACTCTTTTACTGTGCTAGCCTATGGATGTTATACATTTGATTTGATTGATTTGTTTGTGTTGTAGGTGATGGGATTGAATCGTAAACGTAATTATGCTGGTCGTTGGGATGTACTGATTGAAAAGTGCACACGATGTCTTAACAAGATGTTAGAACTTGGAACTCAAAGGAGAAGAAACTACATTATTGATCAGGTTAGAAAATATTACAAAATGTGTAACTATTATTTTTTTACTCTTTTAAGAAGAGCAAGAGGAGTAGCCAAGGGAGAGTAAAAGTACTTAAGAAGCTCTGAAGAGGGTATAGCTACTAAAATATTACAATAGTACCCATCAATTAGCTTGTAAGTTACCCCACTTCCACTTTTTATAGAAGAAAAACTTTGCTCCAAGGTCATGCAGAATGACTTTTGGAATACCGGTAAATTTGATTTCAGATTTATTTACAATGTTGCATTTTAGAAGCATTGGCTAACTGCACTGGCTGTGTTACTAGATCAATAACAGTTTGTTTAACTGTCAGCCATTATTAGCAAACTTTGTCAGATTATGTATTTATAAATAGGAGTTTGAGGTTTACTTAATTTTATCCTATCAATTATTATTTGTAGTTTCATAAAATGGGATTAGCATCTGGACCAATTTGCCTTGTGAAAGAACAAACTCCAGTTATCTTAATGGTGGTGGTTTAAAAAGTTAGGGAATTTCTCATTTTGCTGACATACACTTTAGTTATCATACAGAGAAATGATATATGAAAGTAGAAATTAAAAGAAAATAATGATTTAATTAGATTAAAATACAAGTGCAAGATTTGAATTACCTGGCAGATATTTTAAAAATTATAATACAGAGTAATGCAGGAAAAATCTTTAGACTGTAAGACTAACCACCATTTGCACCAACAAAATCACTTCCTTAAGTTGAGTTTAAGTTATTATTGAAGCCCTCTTATTGGCTAAGAGAACTTAAAGTGAACATAAGTAGACAGTGATATGTTGATGTAAATGAAAATGAAACTCTGCTACAATGTTGGACGTATCTGCTTACATACTGTTATCCTGTCTTTCTCATTCGCATTGGCATTTTTCATCATTGTCATTGGCATAGTTGAACCATTATGCCAATAACAATGACAAAAAATGCCAATGCGTTACGGCAAGACAGGATAACAGTATGTACTGTAAGAAGACAAAACCATAATAAGATAAAAAAAAATAATAAATTCAGCTGTTGGGTTTATTGTACTCAAAACAGTTATATTAAACTCTATTATTTTGGACAGTCATGTTGAACAGATAAACTATTCTGGTATTTTTACATTTTTATGCTTCTTTCACAAACATTTCAAGTTTATTTTATGGAACTTCTACCTCAGTTTCATTGGTACATTAACTTTTCTTGGTTTTCAAATAAGTATTCACAATATGAGCTTCTGAAAATAATGAAAGAAAAATAAACAATGGAGTTAAATATAGGAAGTGAATAAACTGGAAGAACAAATATTTACTTATTATTTCCATTTTTCTCTTGATATTTTCTAAAATAATATTTTCTAAGTCAGTATTTTAGTGTTTAAAGTGATGTTATTCCTTCTGTTGTAAAAATAATATTTAAATTGAAAATGTTCACTGATTTAGAAAATAGCTAATGGTGACACATTTTGAATTTCTGTAAATCAAGGGATTTATGAAAGATAATAAGAGTAGGATAAATGAAAGAATATGGCAGTATAACTTCAATCATTTAAATTCAGAATCTATAAATTTGTTATAAACAATTCTACTATATTTATATTTCAAAATAAGTCCTTTACAATTACACTTACATAAACGTCACTGTAATGTATGTGAATTATCACACGAAGAAAAGTGTAAATTTTATTCTGAAGTGGATGTTAATATTAAGATGGTTTTACCCCTAGCGGTCGATGGAACAATAAATACACAAATAAAAATTTGGGCAGATGTGGGAATCGAACCCGATGCCAAACCTGGAGTTTTATTTGTGTTTTTATTGTTGTATAGACCGCTAGGGGTATATCCATCTTAATATTAACATTGTATATTGCCCCCCTTTGTCTTCTCTAAATATTAACATTTAAATCTGAAGTGGATAACAAAAGTCAATGAAAATTCATTTTCGTTCAATGAAAAAATGAAAAAAAGATGTAATCATAACATACAGCAGTATTAATATTTTCATTGAAAAAGTGACAGTACATTCAAGCCTACCCTAGAACAAAAACAATTCTTTAATCCTTGCAAAAAATACGTGATGTTACTCTACTCTGTGTAACAAAAAAATAAATCCAGAAATTTGATCAAAGTCGCAACGTTGCTGAATGTTACTCTAGTTCGAAAGATAATAAAAAAAGTTGGAAAAGTACGGTATATATATATGGTGAAATTCTTGTTGCACTTGAATCAGAAGCGGGAGAAAAGAAAATATTAGTTTTTTGGAGGTTGAACGAAATTGAAATGGTTCGAAAACACGTGGTTAAGTGGTTAAGAAGCAAAGTTTTGGGGAAGATTTAAGTCAAAAGGAATTAAGTCAATTCAATTTATTTTCGGAAATCGCAGATATTATAGCAATAAATGGTAGCATCTTTGTAATATACGCCTATATTGGATGTGTTTTGTTTAAAGTCGTATTTTTCCAGCGGGAAGCCATCTTTTTTCCAACACAGCTTATCAGTCTCTAGGGAAACGAATACAATAGAGAACAAAGAAAGTAAAACGGGATATGTGTTAGATTTTCGGAGATTCAGTGGCTTTTCTTGGTAATAATTCATCTTCAAATTATGGATTAGACCACTTCAAAACACA
>JAQIWE010004960.1:0-10319 GCA_034698565.1 Campodea plusiochaeta
TATGTCTATATAAGTTGTTGATTATTAAAGAAAAGGCCTATGTCAAAAGTAAAGTGACTTTATAATCACCCGGTATTTCATTTGAAAAAAAAACCTGCTTCGATTCTTTGTTTCCATTTTTTAGATTCAACATTTAAAGTGCCTAAACAGCATCAACATCACTGGCATCCATTTTCTCCAACATATCTTGTATACTATAGAGCTTGACATGTACACATAGTATGCATGGAACACTCATTTTCAACAAATAATTTAAGATAGGAATATTATTTAACACATTCTTTACAATTACGTTGCCAGTTTGATTTAAAAAAATATAATTTAAAATGATTTACTTGTAAACTCCTCAATTATTTATTAAAGGAAAAGAATGAAAAGTTTGCTTTCTGCAAAGACATGTCCTTCAAGAAATCGTAAAGGCATTGAAGGAGGAATTTTGGTTACAATTTAGCCAATACTGCAGTCTCACTCCATTTTAGAAAAAATGAAGAATTATAAAAATATACTGTACTCAAATCGGGGAATTAATACTGTAACTACGTAATTGTGCAAGTTATTAATCTTCAAATTAACTGTAACCAAACTGAAGTAAATAAGGCCTAAAGTTAATGGTTTCTAATTAAGTTTTTCACACTATTTCTCACTTCTCAATTTTTTGATAGACATTACAATGAACTTTATACCATTACTATGCCTGTTGTTCAAATTGAAAGTTATCTACTAACAAGAATATACAAATCCTTAGCACTTCATTCAAAATATTAGTATTTTCCAATCTGACAATTTATCATATTATCAAATTGAAAAAAAAAATTATTGTAATAATAAACTGGTCTCTAACCTATTTTATCTCTACCAATAACTATGAACATTGATCATAATCAATATCTTTTAGATTTTGAAAAACCTAAATTAACCTTTATTAATTTCACTTTCATTCCCTGATTCTGATACAGTTTTTGTTAATTTTCCTCAGTTAGGATGTTCCTTCCAACAATTATGTCTCTTGTCAGAACTGCTCATTGATTTAAAAATTGTATGGCAAGTAAAACTTGCAATTATTATGTAATATAAAAATATTGGAAAAAGAAAGAATGCATTGAAGTAAATTAAAAGAACATATTTTGACTTCATTTACAGTTAGTAGAATATCATTCAGGACAATAACAGAATAAACTCACTAAGCCTTAGCACTTGAATATGAAAAGTAAACGTTGAGTTCAGTCACCTACTTTTCTGAAAAAGTTTACTAAAATTAGTCAAAATTATAAAATATTTATTGTGCTTTTCTACAAGAACAATAATAAAAAATACATTTCTGAGGTGCATTCTAATTGCCTAGATAATAAAATAATAGTATTAATCAACACTTAATTTCATATATACCATACTTGGTATAATATATCAAGCTACCTATAACTAACTTTTGTGATTACCCTGAATGTTACCTACTAAAAGTATTTAATATAATTTTAACCTTCTTTTGGTGTTTCTTATAGTTCTCCTGGAATACTGAATAAACTGCCTTCAAATATCAACATCTCTTTCTGGATACATTTAGAAATGCCAAGTACAGCAAAAACAAAATCCTCAGACTACATGTCTTCTTTACAGAAATTTGATTTTAAGCTCACATTCTAATGAAAGTTTTGTCAATTATGTATTGTTCCTTAAATTCAAATTACAATACTTACTAAATCACAAACTCTTAAGAATTTAATAATAATAATAAACTCTTAATTTTAAATAGTAGTAAATAAAAATTGTCAAAACATTGTTACCGTAATGTTTATTAGTATAAGAAAAACCAAATTACAAACAATACAAACAAAATGCAAAAATTCTTCCACAAATAAAAGTTATTTCAACATAACAAACCCTTCACCAAATCTTAAAAATAAAATATTTGAAAAATAATCTCAAAAAAATAGCTGTCAAGAAATTTATATACAAAGAGATAAGAAAAAAGGCACTTAAAGATGTCACATAATAAAAACAAAATGAATGAACTGTTTCGTTTAAAAAAAATCCCATTAGCCTCAATTTTGTTTTTTTGTCCTCTGAATACCGGTAACAAAATTCACACGTTGATGTTTGCTGAGTCACTTAAGCTTGGACCAACTCTGAAATCAAATTTTAAAAAACGTTTTCCTAGTAGCCGTTTTACAAAATCTTCAACATCATACACTGTCATAAAAATCTATGGCAACAAAAGTTATATATATATTGTATACTTAAGATTGAGTAACCTATGATTATACAGTGTACATGAACTTAGAAATTTAAACTTCACACATTCTAGTAACACACTCTGTCGTAAATTCACAATTATTAAGTGTAATGTTAATTTCCCAACTTCTAAGGTCAATTACATAGTTACTTTAACAGTAAACCAATTTCTTCATCATGAGTTTAAGTACATTATAGCCTACCTAACAAATAATTATTATTTAATAGTTTTTATTCTTCACCCCATAAAGAAACTAATACATTCTCTATAATATGTTTCTGTTACAGAATCCCTACGTTTTCATACTGAAATGCAGTATCAGGTAAATTACCATTTCTTGGGGATGCTCTGCACTTTCATGTAAAATATCATCAATGTATGAAACATAGTCTAAGGAAAAAGTATTGTTATGATACTTCCAAGTTATAATAATCAGTATATAACTAAACGGTTTGCGAATTTCTTTAAACAGTTCGTCTGCAGGCTTATGGTTATTAACCTTATATTTTTAACTATGTGAACAACTGTATATATTAGATTTTTTTTTCATTCTAAATTCTTGTATTGTTAAAGAAACCTCACGTCTGATAAATTTTATATTAGAGAACACTTTCAGAACTTTATCACAGAGTTGAGTTACATAATAATAATAAAAATAAAACCATGTTATAAAAAAAATGTGGAAGAATTTCATTCTGTATTGGCAAGTTACATTGAACAAACAAATAACAAAGCAAATAAGCTACACTGCCTGAAGCAACAAAGAAGACAACACAATGTACGATTATTAACATTGACTTATAAAGACAACTCATTAACGTAATTACTTAAATTCATATAATTTGTGTGTTATGGTCTGTAGTCTTCCAACTTTAAAAAAATGCAAAATTTTAAACATCTCTATAACGTTTCATCGCTAATGATAAATTCCTATAATTTCCATTAAAATTGAATCTTTTAGAGAACTGTGCTTACACAATTCTGATTATGGGGTAAAGAATAAAACTATTAAAAACAAACAAGAAGCCTTAAAACATCAAAAACAAAAAGAAATGTTATGATCATTCATAACTTTGAGTAAAAATTATAGTTTTCCAAACTAACTATGATCCTTGAAATTTTAAAATTTAATTTCATCTTTTAAGTAAGTTAAAAATTAAATTAGCTGAGATTCAAATACGGTATTTGGTAATTCCCTAAAAGAGATACTAAACTTTGTAGGCCTGCTAAGAATGATCCGAAGCACTAATTCCATTTTTTTTATGTTTCATGGAATTACATGATACCAACTTAAAACAGGACTCATATATTTTCCGCTTTTCATTTTCGTGTTAATTACAATACAAATAATGTAGCACTGTTTCAGCTTAAATTACACAAAATACTGTATAATTATGTAACATTACAGCGATCTTTCTTTTTGTTACAGCCATAAATTTGTTATTCTAATCACTTCTAATATTTCTATTAGTTTTCTTCAGAATGGTCTAAATCCACATATTTGCAAACTACATGAATTTTGAGCTAGCTTACTACTATATATTTCAGAAAAGTATCAAAAATGCAAAATATTTACTGTATAAATTAATAGTATCTTAGGATAAAGAAAGGTAGTTCAGAAATACTAAATTAAATTGAAATACAGTGTACTATAAATGTAGTAGTACATTATAAAAGCTACCTTTTAGAAATAATATGTTCAAAATGAGATTCCAGTTCCAAAAAAAAAAAAAAAACTAGTCTACTTCAAAAATTATTCTAACAGTAAATATCCACAACTGTGTCAAAGTTGAGGCAAATGTGGTTTCTATTGGGCAACTGTGGTTTACATAATGAAATATAATCTAAATACAATACATCATGTAGACCTAGTAAGGTACTCTTAAAATGACTAAGCTAATACTAGAGATTAAAGATTTTCATTGTGACCTGAACTAGGTGGGAAAACAGTACTTTTTGCTTGTAAAGCAATTTGTGTTAATCAGTAAATCTCTCAACACTGTATTATAATATAACAAATATTGTATTGCTAATGTCAAGTTATGTCACTGACAGTTTATAATTAAAGTTTGTTATAAATGCTTAGCTACAGGAATTCTAAAAGCATAGTGTATTTCCAAAAAAAAATCAAATTTCATATCGTATGCTGGAAAAGTGGAAAGTATGCCATAATATGCCCTGAAGTAATATGATTTACAAATGAAATTGAGCTAAATATCACAATGTTGAAAAATCTGTAAATCCAAAAACAATATTTAATAAAATTATATTCTTCTTAGACTGTTTTTCATTCAGCAGTACACACCATTTTGCTGTCATTTATATTATTTTTTGGTTTTCTGATATTCTCAGTAAGTTCAGCAGACACATACTAGAACTGTTAATGTGAACCAAAATATTGCTGAAAGAGAATCCTATTCATAACTTCTGAAGATTTCATCAGAAGTCAATTGATGTCTTCAACAATGGAGCAACCTGCTAATTCATTTGTTGGAATGATGGAATCCTACTTGTTTTACTTCCTGTCACATGGTGTAGTATCATAATACTGTAACACTTTTCAGCAGTGTGCAAACAGAGTTAATTGTGCATCTATCTATTAATGTTTTAAAAGGCTACTAAACCAGCCTAGTTTCAAAATGAAAATGATCACTTGTATCGTTGATGTTAATATAGTTATAACATTACCACAACCCTGATGCCTCCTAGAAACCACATATTGCTCAAAAACCACCAATGCTGCATTGTGCACTCACATTCATTTGGGTAATTGTGGTTTACAAAAATGACATGAAAACTCACTAAAGGAGAAGTTGTAGTCTTTTAAACAGAATTTTTTTCTTAATTGTAAAAAAATACCATTCTGAATTATTACAACTTGTTAGTTCAGATTACAATATTTTAATAATCTGTTCCAAAGAACTTTATGAAGGGTATGTACAAAAAAAAAATTGAATTACAAATAATCAGAGAATTCAGAATTTCAGATTCTTATACCAACATAACAGTTTCAAATGAAATATTTGTAAAAATTTCTAAACCACAATTACCCACGAACCCACCATACCCTACTCAAATGTGCAGTTAATAATAACATTCTGAGAAAGCATTCGTAAAGTTACTTACGGTAATGCAGCTGCATCCGTTCCAGAAGCTGGAGTTTCACCTGAAGCTGGAGGAGTTTCAACTAGAGCAGGAGTTTCACCAAAATCAGTAGGAGTTTCACCAATGTCCTCCTGTGCACTATTACCAACTACATCAACCTCCTCACACTTTTCATCCTCAAAACTTTCATCATAATCCGCAACCATAGTTGTACTTTGAGTTTCGTCTAGCTCTGTTGTTGTTTGTTGGTTCTCCTGGGAGTGCGAGTTAGTTTTAACTGCCTTCTCTTCACTGGTTGGATTAGATACGGGTGGGACTGATGCTGGGGGCGTGTTGTCTGAATCGCTTGAGAGCCTCAGGGTGAAGTCTTCGTCAACATAATCCTCTTCTGGAAGTGGTTATAGTAATATAAATATCTATTTATAAATGTATACTTTACTTTAAATCTGCTTATACACTAATAGTAATTAACAATATTAGATACAGTACCACAATGTCCAGTTGACGTGTAATAATTACCATATCATTTAAAAACGATATAGGCTAAGTTTTAGGCCTAACAGTGAAATTTCCAATTTAAAAAGAAAAAAAAATCTAAATTTATTCTTTCAATTGATTCAATAATTAAAATATACACCAACAGCAACTCCTTATTACTATTGTAGGTAATCAATTTATCAATTACTGTTTAAACACTCTCAAGACAATTAAGAGAATAAAAATTGCTAGTACTGGGAGGAACATCTATTGAGAAACGTTGCACTGAATAGTCTGCACAATATCTGATGTGAATTTAAAGAAACTACAGTAATATTTTATAAATGGTAACTGTTTAGTTTAATGGAGATCCTTAATCTTCCAGTGAAATTTCCTATCTAACATGAATTCACTAAAACATTATCCCCACGTTTTTCTACATCAACTGAGAACAGTCTCAAGAGGATAAACAAAAAATTTGAAGATTTTTTTTCCATATAGGCCTAGTATTATTGTTTTTAAAATACGTTAAAAAATCATAAAATGAGCTATTTCTATTAACAAAATTTGATTTCTTGTGAATTAAAAGCAGCAATGATTTGTTATTCTTCTTGAGATTCTATAAAGCAGGAAATGAAATTCTACCAACCGGTTGTCAGAGTGAAGAGTTCTAAAATGTTACTCAACATCACAAGCACTTTTTTATAGGCCTATTATTTTTTTAACATTCATATTTCACCCAATGTACAAAGTCTAACATATGATGGGTAATTTACTTTCACCAAATTTAAGCTTTGTTACATTTAGGTCAGGAAGGTAAGGAAATTACCATTAATTTAGTATTTACGTAAAAAAAGAAAGGATTTCTCTTTGATAAAACAAAGTATTCAAGTTAAATGAAATTTTATCTAACAAAATTCATCTATTGTCATGCATTCATCTATTCTAAAATGTAAGTAAATGGTTGAAATACTGGTACTCTAGTAATAACTAATGTTTTCTCCTACCTATTATTGGAGCTGGATCATCATCAATATATGACTTGTATGAATGAGAAGAATCATCAGAGTGAGGAACTACTGGTGAGGAAGGAGAAGCTGAGGAATCATCAGAATGTTCCATTACAGGAGATGCTGTACCATCTGTTGTTTTCTTGGACTGACAAAAAACTAGGTTTCCAGTTGACTGTAATTCAAATGGCTCCACCCTGTCTTTGACTGTAATTGAGCTTGGTATTTCTATTTCTACATCTTCATCAGACGTAGATGATGTAAAATCTATCGGTGCAACAGACACAATTTTCTTCTTTGTGGATTGTTGACTTGTATTAATGATTGTTTCTTCATGATCAGATGAGCTAGTTGTACCTGTAACAATCACACTATCAGACGACTTCTCGTTTTCGCTGTAACCAACTGAGGACCCTGAAGTTTCTAAATCACTATACAAGCACGACGTCTTATCAACTCCTGTCTGTTTCCCTGTTGCATTAGACGTAACTACCTTCTGATTGGATAAATTCTGTTCTGTATCGTCAATTTCCTCACTACTTTCACTATCATCAGATCGTTGTTTCTTCTTTTCTTTATCATCAGCACAACTAATTTCTTCCACTTCAACATCACTTCCCTCCTCTTCATCAACTTCTTCATTATCTTCATCAACGTCTTCCTCCTCCTCCTCTTCTCCTTCAATTTCATCTCCTTCATCATCACCATCCGTTGCTGCTTCTCTTTCTTCCTGTGTGTCATTTGGTGAATCTTCCTCTTCGCTCTCACTATCTTCAACATCTACAAATTCACTTTCAACTAATTCTTTATGAATGACAGAAGCTTCTGGAGGTTTTGATTCAATCTTGCTACTTTCTATTGGTTCACCAACTTCCAATTTTTCACTTGATTTTTCATTTTCTTCCACATCTACGGAGGATTCTGTATCACTTCCATCACTTTCTGGAGTTGACGGGGGTATAATTTCTTCTGGTGTAACTTTGTTTGGTGTTGGTGATGCATATGATGAAGGTTTGTATTCTTGGTCCGAAGATCCCTTTGCAGAAATAGAACTTTCTCTAGTTTCTGTTACTTCTGCTGTGTTCTCCGATTCAATCTTCTTTTCTGAGGAAGTATCTTCTTTCATCTCTTCTCTGCTAGATCTACCATTGAGTGGTAAATCACCAGTATCTTTACTCTGAACCACTGAACAAAAAACTTCATGTGCATCAACTTTATGTTTAATAGTTTTGTCATCTGAACAAACTACCTCCAACTCAGAGGTCTTCATGAACTCACATAACTTCTCTGAACTGGCAGTTTCATCAGTCTTCTTTATTACTAATGATTTACTACTATCCATAACTTTCTCACAATTCTCTGCCATGGGAAGATCTGTAGCAGCCTTTGTGACGTCACAGTCCATCGTCTCACTACCTTCTTGCGTTACAGCACAAACAGAATCTTTCATTAAATTTCCACTAACACCAGTTTTAGAAACTTCACTAACTTTCGACTCAGGTTTTTCTTCAGAAAAGTTCAAATCAGACTTCACTGCTTGCTCTGCATTCTCAGTAAGTTTGAGTTTTTTACATTGAGGACTGTTGCTTCGATTTTCGTCAGATGTTGATGAAGACGACACATTTTCCTCCACCTTTTTCTCAATATTTTTCATAGATAGTTCAGCTCCAACCTCTTCTGTGTCTTTGGAAGGTGGCAGGTGTTGTTTCACTATAAAAAGAAAAGACACAATCAATCAACTGTTCGAAAATCTTTCAATTTCATAAATTTCTAAAAACTAAATTCTCATAAAACTTCTGTGTAAATGTTATTTCAAACATTGGATTCTTTGAATAATTATTACGGTACTAATAATTAAAGAAAGATTTAAGAGACCAATAATACCCTATTTTAAATGAAGACATAAAAGTGATTGTTGAGAGTTGAACCGGCCTATTTCAATTTTCAAACTTCATAATACAATGAGTTTAAAAACCTACATTCTCTCACATAACAGTTATAATGTGAGCATACTAAATACCATTATAAGAAAAGAAGAATTGAGAAAATCATTATGCTCATTAAAAATTCACCATTTAGGCCTATAAATAAAAAGTAGAAAAAATATTTTTAATGGTACCATTACATATCTAAATTAATACGGTATTATGATGGATAGTGTTAATTTCAGTTGTAAAAACTACAAATACATTTGATCATTTTAAAATATTGTGGTCAGTGGTCGCATGAAACCCTTGAGCACTTCATAAGAACCTCATATGACTTCAGGCCCTTCCTTGATGCTATAAATTCAAAAAGGTTTCAAAAGACCAATGATGGCTGCATATTATAATCATGCTATAAAAACTGAGTTGACAGTTCTGATTGCGTGGCATTGTGTTCTTCAATAATTATCAACAATTAAAATAATGGCAATAAGTAAATAAGACAGCAGGGACTTTTTTCTTCCTACTGATGGGTAATAGCTAGAGTCCATTTAGTCACTGGGTTATAACAATATATAGGCTAAATAATATTTTTTTAATATTTACAGTGATACAAAGGTTTGATAATATTATGTCTATAATTTTGTTCTTTCATGGACACAATTTTGACAAGAAAATATTTGAAACTAGTAGTAGTAGATGTAGACTACAGATCAATATAATTTTATAAATTTTCAATGACAATGTATTTTATTTGCAATTATGATAAAATAAAATATTATTGCTTTTCCAATGAATAAGTGAAATTACCTGGTAGAGTGGACTCATCCATTACTTTCTGTTTCTTCTTGGGAGGTCCCATACTGGAATCAGCCTCCTGAAAAAAGAAAACAAATGAATTTATTATTTTATTTATAAAAGTCTCTTCAGAACCTCATTACAATTGGCCATTAAATTTAACTCCACAGCTAGCTATGCTAACCCTTAATTTATTTACACTGCATAAAAACTTGGATCACATTAAAATTAAATTCAGTAATACTGTTATTATCTCAAGAATATGGCTGGTAATCCAAACTGACAAAAAAAAAATTACACATAACCTAATGGTTATGTCGCCTTGTTGAAGCATCAATGAATTATTGCAACAAAGAAAATGTGTCCAAAACTGTTTTAATAGCATTTATAACTTCGATTGAGAATGCTTCCCATAAAAAAGATTATGAGAATTGAATTACTTTGTTTTTTGGTGATACCAAAGAATTCAAATTACTTTATCATTATAGGTAAAATGTAGATGATCAGAAGCTTCAGGATTAGCATTGCAAGCTGGATTTTTTTCCTTATAATGTTAAGGAAACAATCCAAGAAACATAAAGAAGTAGTAGGCCTCTAAGTAGAGATGGGCACGGGCCTGTTTTTTATTGGCACGGCACGCACGCTCACGGAATGTCGGAAAGAAATGCACGGACGTTCACGCACGCATTTTTTTCCAATGCGGCACGGCACGTACGGGTTTTCCACAGGGTGATACCCGGCCCGCACGGACACGGCTTGCCCGTGTCACGGAAC
>JAQIWE010004961.1:0-10318 GCA_034698565.1 Campodea plusiochaeta
GTTAAATAAAAAAAAATCAAATATATTGAAAAAAACTTACTAGACAAAGAACTTTTGGTAAATTAAGCGTCTAATACACTTTTAATTCACACTTTTTGCTTTATATCTCTCATAAAAACTATAGTGTTACGGATCTTTGGTTTTCGTTAGGAACAGTTAAATGTTCAAAAGAAGAAATTTGAAAATAATTGTTAAACATTTCTCGGAATATTTACTCACTCGTTGGTGAAATTTGAACTATTTTCATTAATCATCAGACTTATTGTTCAGATCAATTAGTAGTTTTCCATTGCGTTTCAATGGAAAAGTATCAATTGGCATACCAGGTCAGAGAGCTGAAGATAAATGAAGAGTTGAGAAACTTAGCTTAAAAAACCTTTAAAGCTAACGGTTGTTGCTTTAAAACCTTTCCAAAATCTTAAGAAAATATTCCCTGTCACAACGCAAAACCCTCAAAACATTTTATATATATACCTTCTTAAACAAACTATCTCTTTCCAACACAAAAATCCGAGCCATGATGATGAACAAAAGAAGAAACATACATATCGTGAAAAACGAACGTTGTAGTAAAATGCATTGGTTGGAAATAAAAGAAGCCGCCATTTTCTTCTTATTTCCAGGCGTGACCATCTTACTGTCGCTCACCGTCTTCCTCAACTTAGTGGCTGAGACTCTGCCGCAAGTGTCTGATGCGATTCCACTGTTAGGTAGAGAAGAATTACCATCCAGACCTGTTTGCTGATTGGCTCTGTGTGTCCGCCATCTTGAATGAAAAATTCTTAAATCGTTCCTTTCTTTACCCGTTACCTCACCATTAACAATCGGACTGTTACTTTCTCAACACAGTATAAACCCGCATCGTTGTGCTTTTATTCTTATTATTTTTTACATATCTGGTACTTGGATTGATGGAGGGGACACTATCAAATTCTTTTTTTTATGTTTCTTATTAATAGTTTTGTAGATTATAAGTATTATTATTACTGTACCCTCCAATTATTCCCGAAATTATAAGTTCAAATCCTATATTTGTTACCATTTTATCCTTTACATAATAAGAAGGTATACATTTGAAGTTTTCAACAAAAGAAAAAAAAGTGTTTTGTTTTTGGTTTTAAAATGAATAATTTTGTTTTCAAAATGGCGGGTTCATTTTCAACAAGATGGCTGCATTTTGTTTGTTACAGGTGTTACAATTCTTCTGTCAATGACAGTTTTCTCGCATCTTGTGGCTGAAGTGTTGCCTCAGTCTTCTGATGCTATACCCCTTATAGGTTAGGAGACAAATTTCTCTGGCCTATATAGCCTTGCAATTTATATTATTTGTTTTATCATATTATTTTCTTGCGCCATCTTTTGGCGATCTAACCCCCAGAACCGTTGTGATCTTGTCTATTTAAAAATCATTTATTATACCGCACGGAAGTAGTAGTTCACAGATTTTTAGATAACGCAATGCGCAATTTTTCGCGCATATTTTTCACTAGAAAGTATCTAAAAGGGTTACTAAAATACCTTGGCACATTTTTTGATAAACATTTTTTACTATAATTTTACTATATCATACAATAAAAGTTTTTTTCGTTTGCAGCATGCAATTAGGCTACAGCATGAATTAAAATATTATACTTGCCGCACATATTTCTATCACTCATTTTGTAAATGCATAAATAAAAATTGATTTTAAGTAACTGCACATTTTATTTTCCAAAAAAGCTTTTTGGTACAATAATTTCCCTCAACATATACTTCCAACTGTGCTATTTTTGACTTACACTTTTTCACACCTCCTTTCCAAAATTTTCTCTTTTCATTCTTCATCACACTTTCTCTTCTCTGATAATCTATTTTTTCTACTATTGCTACTCTTTATGAAACGTGATGACTTTTTGCCTCTACACTTTTTTGATCGTGTATCCATTTTGCAGGAGCCATCGCTGGGACGCGCGGGTATGCGAATGCGACTGGATAAAAAATGCACCATGACGATTTTGTTTTTGGTCTTTTTGACGAAGGCCAGCACAATAATTTTGAGCAGCGAAGGCCTTTTTTGTTGTTTTTATTTTTTATTCTCGAAAATGAGAATACATAAGAATTTTCTAGAAACCCTATAGTCCATAGTTTGACATTTCCCCAAAAATTTAGATATTTTTAGCCAAAACCCTCCACCTCCAAGTATCAACAAACTCAGCCCCTCTTCCATGTTTCGAGTTTGTATTTTTAGTTTCGTTTTTATCATAAATGTCATTCATTTGGATTAAATTTCATTTTATGTTTTCATTCTTCTAAGAAATTTTATGTTGTGATTTTATGTGCATGGAAAGGGAAAAAAACATTTTATTTTGTTGATTTTTATTTAAACCTTATTACAAATCAAAGCTGAAATATTTAAGTTAAATGATTGTATATATGTTCGGTAAGTGTCCACGTATCAAATGTTGTGCACACAATGTTCAAAGCGGTGTTTAGGTGCTTCTCAAACCTGTAATGTAGTAAATTAAAAACATTTGTTGTAACAATAAAATAGTCGATTTAATTATTATTGATTACCAAAATCACATAATAATCTTTTCATTACAGCAAGTAATCATGGACGAAGAAGTAATGAGAACAAATTACTCTACTTTTTCTATATTTCTGCACATCTTTTTTCAATCATGGTCAGTTTATTTTGCAATCTTCTCACCAAAAATCCTATCTATCTATTATATATATTTTATACTCCAAAACCTACATGACAGGTTTCGCGCACAGAGTTTAAGAATTGCACGTATATGATTGTTTATTGTGCTTCAGTTTGTACTATGTTTCAGTTATGTTTGGTTTATGTTATTCAAGCGACAATCCATGAAAACTAATTTTTCATGTGTATACTCATAAAACGCAAGCTTATTATTATTCAAACTGCAATGTTGTATCACTTTTGCATACAACACTTAGAGTTATGTCCTGTTTTATCGCAATTTTGAGAAACTAAGTTTTAAACAACCTGTGATGGCTTCAGGGCAATGGTACGTGATATATATTGATAAGTAGTTGTAGTTGATAGTCTTTTTGCACATGATTTATGACTCTTAGAAAGAAACTTAGCAGAAAAAAAAGGATTGTTGCTTCTTGGTCCCGAACAGAACCTGAAAGGTGTTCAATATTTCAGGTACCTATTTCAACTGCATCATGTTTATGGTGGCCTCATCAGTCGTGTTGACAGTAGTTGTGCTCAATTATCATCATAGGACTGCTCATATGCATGAAATGCCGCCTTGGGTAAGATCAAAATCGATGTCATATGTTAAAAAAACGGATTGCTAGGATGAAATGGACCAAGTAACTCAACTTGACCCAACTGATCCGATAAGTCACTTAGGTCAGTGGTTCAAGTTGGGTTACCCACACTGAAATGATGACTCATATGACTCGTCATTGACCTATAACAATACTGATACAGACGACATTTCATGGATAACTTATTGAGAATGGTGTCCCCATTATTTAAGTACCGTCATACATATCATAAATAGCTCCCTTTGTCGATTACCTATAATTTTTTCACAATAAGACACTTGCAGTCACAGACATTCAGAAATGGTATTCCTGAAAATCAGTTGAAAAAAATACCTTTATGAGAAAATCGATTTTTTTTTGTTTCAACAGAAATGGCAACTTTTACAAGAAATGTTGATATCTGTCTGTGGGAAGACAATGTGGGTTTTCTTTGAAATATGAAGTTTTCCTAAATAATAATAAATATAGAAAAAAATCCAGAAAGTGTTTGAAAACTTGAAGCAATTTTGAAACAGTCTTAATTTTGTGATACCAATACTCTCTTGTTGTCCAGGAGAATGTGTTGTTCTTTCAAAAATATTTCCCCCATTAAACATACTACAGAAGTTTTAATACCTGTAAACCTAATAAATTCGAAATTGTCTTATAACAACACTATATCATCCAAAGTATTATAATATAAGAAAATTCGTACATAATTATATTGTGATAGTTCTTAGTTGACAAATATTTTAGAAAAAGCACAGGGAATTAAATGAATCTAAGACTTTAAAATTAACATTGGCACTTTTTTATTTTGAAGTTTGATGTTAAGGTGATTAACATCAAACTTCAAAATAAAAAAGTGCACAATCATATTCTGCATCTACCATTATTCTAATTAAGAACTACTCGATATAAAACAAACGTTCGTTTCCCAAATATTCCCATTTTAACCAAACAAAACTATCATTATTACTTCCATCACAGTCCTAAATCAACAGTCAAAAGTACCATCACAAACTCAAACAATAATAATGCTCTTCAACTCTCTACGACCAACAAAATTCCCTCTCTGTTGAAAACGTCTCCACTCAAAATAATGTTAACCAAAACATTAATAAACTAAACTAGATCCACTCTATCAATTTGAACAGTCCTGTCAAGTCCTACAGTTATTTCAAAGTGAGCTACATTAGTTCACTTAGTAAATGACAAATATCACAGACCCATTATAGTATATATACGTTATTCCTATAAATGCCCCAACCAGCATGAAGCATAAAGTACGGGTATTGATTGCCAGTGTTTTTCCAGTACATAAAACAACTTTTGGGTTGGAGTTTGGGGCGAGATGGAAGTGGTTTTAGCACTTTTAGGGTTACATTTTTGAGGAAAAAGAGTAGTATGAGAACCTGGTTTTTTATTATTTTTGTTTTTGGTTCTTAAGTAATTGTGGTAAGAGAAGACAACTGTAATGTTTTGAAAAGTATACCATATAAAGTTATGATTTTTTTTCTGAAAAGTATGTTTTAGGTTTTGAGCATATAGCTACAGCAGCAATACCACAGGTAAGAATCAACACGGGTATTGCCAATACTTAGTAATAAGGCATTAAATAACCGATGCCGACAATAAATATTAATATAATTGTGCAACAGTAGCATAGTTCATGAATACAGCACAAATTCCTGATTTCGCAGTATAATTCAGAAATCATTAGAGCATTATATACAACTTTTAATATAATTTCTGATCCTCAAAAATCAAAATAAACACCTTAAGTTTTCATACTTGGAACCAAATACCGGTAATAGACAAATGAAAGCTGTTTTCACACTGAAAATGTATATATAACAAAAATTTCTGACATAGATGCTAAACTTTTATGTCAACTGAAGAAGGCTTGTTATGCAACCACTTGTACCGATTTTTCGCTCTAACGCAAAGGCAAGTGGAGCGTCTGTCAAGGTAGGTACTTTAAAAACACTCTCTGTTTTCATAAGAGAAAATAAACGAGCATCATTGAAAGCTAACGATTGCTATACTTTAGTTTTAACAAGTTCTTGAAATTAATTCTAATTTTCAGATATACTTTAAACAAAAAATGTATTTATTTCTGTCTTTCTCTCTGACAGTCTTATTTCTCCTTTAGGAAATTGTTTGTATTATTTTGTTCTTTTTAAAGTTTTAAAGCAGCAATTAGAATATATTTTCAGAGATTTGTTCCCAGTATATAATCTTAATAATCTTCCCCATAGAATCCAGCGCCGAAAATTCAGCGAGTAAGGTTCAGCGACAGTAAAATTCAGCAACGCATAATTCAGCACCAAAATAAAACATAAAGGGAATAAAACTGATAATAATTATTGCAGAAAGTGTAATTATTATGTTTTATTTATTCCGAATCAATTTTTTTTTATTAATTATTTTATGCAAATAATTATTGCCATAAAATACTATAAACACTCAATTCAACATTTGATTTAGAAACATTACAATAAATGATATATAAACTGGAAAATATATCACATTAAGTTTGTTATTGAAAATTACTGCTGATCTCTCACAAATATATATTTTTTTCTGTCTTTTTAACTCATCAAAATGGTATAAATTCTGCAATGTTTTCTCTCCCTACATTTCCTTGCAGCGTTTTCCCTCCATAAATAATGTCACCTAGAAGAAATACCCGACGTTGATCGCAATAAAAAGTAATTGTTTAATATTACTGTACCTTTGATGATTTGAAAAACACACAAATATGTTAAAAACAAATTTCTTATGATAGATAAACTTGTAACTGTGTACAATGATGTTTTATTCCATAGCTCTGATTCAGTGCATCTCTAATTTTCTATATAGGGTCTCTAACTGTAGTTACTCAACTCAGAGGTTCTGATCCAATGAACCAATGTTTTCAGCAGTTTCCTTCGTTGAGAAACTCATGAGATATATAGATAAATTTAATTTCGGACGATAATAAAAAATATTCTTACAATTCCTTATAAAATTATATTTTAGTAATTTTACTTAAGGATTACTTAAAAAGTATTATTTGCATTCAATGTTACAACCAGTTACCTGGCTACTTTGAATAATTTTAAAAAGGGTTTGGAATGGTTCAATTATAAAAAATGACGCATGACTTGGAATCAAAATTAAATTTCCTAAACAATGGGTGATTACAAGTAGTGATTTCCTATTCAAAAAGTAAAGTTGGTGTCTCAGTAGCTTTAATGATTGAAAAAATCAAAATTCTGAGATATCTATCTTGTAGAACTAATTTTTTCACCTATAAGGTCTCATTTGACTTTTTCCCGTAAGATACACCGTTGAGGAGTAATTGTGATTTCGTTGCTGCTATTACATCACTTATTTGATTTTTTGAAGGGGGACGCTGAACTTTGAATAACAATAATGCATTTTTAAACTTTTAAAATATAATTTACATATTTATGACGTAATTAATATTGGATTCCAAAAGCAATTTCAGTAATTTTTTGTTAGTCTTCTTTTAAAAAATTAGCCTTGTTTGATACCTTTGTCGATCTGTAACTTGTTTGCACGCTGATTCCATACCGGACAAACAGGCACAATGAGAAATATAGATTAGATTCATCCTCTTTCAAGTGAGCTAGTATTACCTCTTGTTTAAGTTTCTTTAGAAATATCCAGAATGGACTGTGATTATCTTCTTTTAAGCTACAAAAACTGTTGCAGAGTTGCACCGTCTTTCTTCTAGTCAGTTTTTGAAAGGAGTTCCAAGAGAGACTAAAGAAGTTAAATAATGCTATGCAAAGGATTATGTTGACACATCGGAGTTCTTCAAACTGCTTATAACAATACTTAAAGAAATAATGTATCTAAACATTATTTTTATTTATTTATTGGTCTGTTGTCATTTCTTATTTCAGCGCTGAATTATGCGGCGCTGAATTTTACTGTCGCTAAACTTTACGGCGCCGAATTGTACAATTGCTGAATTCTACGAATACCGTAAAAGGGTTATATGTGGTAATTTCAGGGATAAAGATACTTTTATTTAGAGATGGCTCAGATGCAAATAGGGGAACAAAATACCATGTTAATGTTAAAATGATCTAACTCTATTGAAGTCGATGCTAGCATTCAACAATAAAAGACAAAGATATATTTGGGAAGATTTGGAAATTATGAGAATTATTGAGCCTCACTGTTCTGGGGCACGAGTTTTTGTTTCATGGGGTTCTGGGGCATTAGTGGGGCCCTGAATTGGTTGGCACCACCAACTCAACCTTGTAACTTTCTTTCTAAAAAAAAATCTATCAGCAGTTCTTTGTCTTTTATTGTTGTACTAGCCCAGAACCCATTCTGATGAAAGACACTATTTTTTATAACATATTCAGAGTGGAGACGTTTTAAATACCTGTGTAGTAATTTTATAAAAAGAGTAAGCTATGTTTAGAGAACGCAATGGGGGCAATAAACAATGTTAATATTATATTAAGATTTTTGAACACTTTTACTATTATATTGCACAGGTAGATACAACAGTTACTAAAATTCAAGGAAAACTTGAGCAGTTGTGGAAATTGAATCCAACTCCTCTCTGGATGGAGTAGGTTGACATATATTATGGTGCCTCCTTATACAGTATATTGTTGCATCGATCGCTATATACGAGTGAAAGCATCTGAAAGCATCTACTTTATACTAATTTCAATAAATCATTTCCCTAATATTTGTATATTATAGTATCCCACTGAAAGAAACGTTGTCCGTAGAAAGAACCATCTAAAAAGCTTGATCGCTTTCGAGTATGGAAAAGAAAAACGGTGACGCTCACTTTCAGGTGTCAGACACATAATATTTTTGGATGGAATAAACTTATTAATAAGTTTTATGTATCTCTAAATTTTCTCTATAAATATTTCCAGGTGAAGACCGTATTTCTCCAGTGGCTTCCATGGATCCTCCGTATGAACCGACCGGGGAAGAAAATCACTCGAAAAACAATTCTTATGAACCACAAGATGCGAGAATTAGAACTTAAAGAACGCTCGTCGAAAAGTTTACTCGCGAACGTGCTCGATATGGACGATGATTTCCGACAAACAGCGACCTCGAATACTTCCGGATTCTTCCGTAGCGCGGCGCTCGAAGACACAAGTACGTCGCATCTTTCCTCGTGCGCCGCGACTCAACGCGAACTTCAACATATTCTCCGCGAGCTCAAATTTATTACGAATCGTATGCGCAAAGCGGATGATGACGAGGACCTTATAAGCGATTGGAAGTTCGCTGCGATGGTTGTTGACCGGTTTTGTCTGATTGTGTTTACACTTTTTACTTTAACCGCAACGCTGGCCGTTCTCTTCTCTGCTCCACATATAATCGTGCAGTAATAGCGCGGTGAAAAAAAAACTTCGTTCTTTATCTATACTGTGATAAACACTTTTGTGAACTTCATAAAATTGTGGCAATCAATTAATATTTGTTTTTAATATGTAATACAACAAATATATTTGTTTAAGTGTTAGTATAAGGGGCCTTTATTAATAATACAAACATTGATATGATATAATTATAATATTTTAAAGAATGGTGTACAATTTCAAGATGGGTTTACATTTTCTGACGCACAGCTCATTACGTGGGGAAAAATATGTTGCTACATGAAATTGCCTAAAAGTCAAAGAAAAGAATACTTATTTAAATAGAAACGCCATTTTTATTTTGTAGAAACAATAGAGCGACAATATTATGCTTCCGAAGTTAAAATATGAACTGTCAGCTCAATTTTATGTAACTTCTTTCTAAAAAAAATCTATCATGACCAACGGCTATTTAAAATCATTTTGTCCATATATTAATATGTAAAATATGTATTTTAACCATTATTAGAGCATATCAGTTTTAGTTTATATTAGATGTTGCACACATCAGATATTTATTTTATTTACTTGTGCTATATTAAACACACATTTTGATATATCAAATGTGGAAGTTATTATACATATAAAGACACAAAAATACCTTACATCAAGTTATGTTAAAAAACCGAAATGCCATAATATTTTTGTTATTATAATTGTATAAACCTAAACCTATAGTGAATTTAGATATGTATTATAAAATAGGTTTAATTGGTAATACTAGTCTCAAAAATAATTTGCCAAGATTGTATACACTATACCTTTTTGAAAAAGCTATATTTCCTATTTTTGAAAATGTATAGGATACGAGGTCGGATGATTTATAAATGAATGTTAGAATGAAAAAATATCAGAAAATGTGAAAGTCGAAATTCAAAATACTGTACTTTAACGAAACAGAGGAATAATGTTCAGCGATAAACGAAATAACGTAAGTTGTGATGGAAAATTCGTTTTAATAAAACTTTATGAAAAGATCATTAATTGATTCCTTATTCTAAAGAAGGTAATAGTAAATTTTCATTGATTAATAAAATTATTATATTTTTATTCAACAAACAAAAGTGGGAGAAAATCTGAAAGCATTCTGGAACGAAAATGATATAACTACAGCACTTCAAATTCATTTTTTCTATCTTGAAGAAGAATAAAAAAATGTAATTCCGCTTTTTGGCAGATTTTTTTGTAGGTATCATACAGTAAATGTCAGAAATAGTAGTACGTTATCCTACAGTAAATACCAGAGATAGCAGAACATTTTTGAAGTTCAATCCATAAGCTTATAGCAAAGTTTTTTTGTTTTATTTTAAACGAAAACTTCTGAACTTCAAATATTCAACCTTATTTTTAATATCGTATTAACTTACATAGATTGACAGTTTGCAAGCTTCATCATTATTTTTAACTTTATCATGATTTTTTACAAGCTTTTAATCATTTCTTAATCATTATTTTGAAATATTGAAAACCATCTTTGTATATATTGTATACATCTCTGTATATGTTGTTTTGTATATTCTTTGTATAACTAAACGAATAGGAATTTTTTATTGAATTTTGTAATTTTATTGACTCTTTCCATTTCTGGCATTTCACATTTGATATAACTTAACATTTAGTGAAGCCAAAAGGGCCAA
>JAQIWE010004962.1:0-10318 GCA_034698565.1 Campodea plusiochaeta
GATCCGTTGGGTCAAAAAATGTCAAACTTTTTTTAAATGTATTTTAATAATGTAAAGCACAAGAAAATTACAGAAAATGAAAAATTCATTAAGTGCAGGTAACCCTTTAAGGCTTATAATTGGCTGAAAAATATATATGATTCTTTTGTCCAACGTGCGCAACTAATGTGGTATATTCCCGGTGGTACATCACTATGGAGAACACAATACTTTATAAATGTTCAGCATTTTGATTAACTTATTAGCAGTTTTTTTTACTATTATTTCTATTCCATAGACAAGCGAGCTGTGTCAAAAAGCAATGCAAATTTTAAACTTATGAATCAATTTCTTTCAAGCTCTTAAATTAGGAATTCCTACTCCAAAAAATTTCTAAAAAGAAAATTACCGAAACCATCTACTCACTTTTTAACGATGACGACATCCCTCTCCGCAATACTTTCAACCGTCACTGGCAACACCACATCGTCAAACGTTATCTCATCATCAAAATCACTTAAATCGGCCGTCGCTACTGACGATATCGAATAAATATCATCATCCCTGGAACCTACAAAATCCAAGATAGTCGAAATACATTCACGGGTATCCTCAGGTTCAAAGGAAATGTTTTCTTGGGTGTAAAACTGATCGAGTTCATCCTCTGTCATGATTTCGAGTGAAACACGTTTTGGGGGAACGGTGGGTTTCTTGGCAGGTGGAAGTGTGCGTTTGCGAGATCGGGTGGTTTCGGCTTTCTTTAGGACCTGTTGGTGGACATAAATCAAGAGTTAAGAACGTGATCAGTCTAGTTCATTTGAAAATTATCGAAAGGAACAAGTTCAGAATATATCTTTAATTAAAAATACAGAGGTTTCTTTTTAAAATTATGATTCGCTATCCTAATAATTTAAGGGCTGTTTGACATGAAGTGTTCCTTTAATTTTTGGAAAATAATATACGAGTAATTCAATAGTATTTTAAGGTGTAATATATGTTAGTAGGTCTAGGTGATTTTACCAATTACAGTAATTAAAGTGCGGGACCATAGAAAACTTGTGTATTATCAGAATCGGAATAGAAAACATTTACGGTACATTTTAAAACAAACTGAGAACCACAGCATAAATAGGATAGGCCTATATTTATAATTATCAAAACCTAAGTACACTTTTTACTTTTTCTGAAACAACCGCCATATTTTCTATTTTCAAGAACAGTTTCTATTTTCAAGAACAGTTTTTATTTTCAAGAACAGTTTCTATTTTCAACGTCAGATATGAAGAGGAAATCAGAACCTAGTGCAATATAGAATGTAAAGCTTTATTAAGAACAAAGAACTGGTAATTTTAGTCTTATGATATTGTTATATGTACTATTAAAGCAAGAAAATGAACAAGCTAAACCAGCAACTAAAACTAGCACCTATTAAAACAATGCTATAAAACAAATTTCATCACCATACCTAGAATTAAAGGGACTGGACAGCGAAATAGATCTTCTTTAATTTCATTGTACTGATAATACTAATTCTTCTATTATGTTAGGTGTAAAAATTATTATCCTACTATTTTTTGTTTATGAGATATGGTGATTTCTGATTTGTAAAAACCAGGATGAGAGGAGTTACCTGTGAAGTGAAATTTTGGATCTCAACATCTAATAGCTTCACAACAACCAAATAGATTTTATACATTAATTTATTACAAGACTTTTAAAAAAAGATTGACTAAATTCCAACTTATGGTTCACAAGTTATAAACTCCAAAAGATTTTGGAAAAGAGGTTCACAGGTAACTTAGTGAGTTGTCTGTGAACTTCAGGTGGGTGTATCTCCAAAATGACTATACCAATTTTATTCATTCTTTTTTCAAAAATCATTAAAAAATAATATTAACAAAACTCAAAAAGTAGAAAATTGGTTGTCCAATTCCTTTAAGTAAATTGAAAGTTTTGTTCTTACCTCCTGCACATCTTTCAACTGCAGAGTCTTCTGACTTTCCGTTACTACGTCCACATTACTCTTCACCGCCTCGGCACTTAACTTTTTATCACCTTCAACCGTAATAA
Source organism: Campodea plusiochaeta (assembly GCA_034698565.1). Taxonomy (NCBI): domain Eukaryota; kingdom Metazoa; phylum Arthropoda; class Diplura; order Rhabdura; family Campodeidae; genus Campodea; species Campodea plusiochaeta. The sequence continues at coordinate 2,050 of JAQIWE010004962.1, forward strand.
TCTTCAAGTCTTTCCCGGTATTACCCCATGCCAGTTTCACTGTACCGGCTTGCTGCTGTACCGGTTTCTGTTCTGATAGTTTAGGTTGTTTGGATTTCGGTTGGAAATTCTGTTCGAGGGATTTCCGTAGAACATTGAGTTCCGATGATTCAGGGCTGCTTGATCCAGATTTGGCATTTTTAGTTGTTTCGGAAGTTTCTTTCGACATTTTGCTTTGGAGTGTTGCTGTTATTCTTTTGCTGAGCGGTTCGGCTGGTTTTGAAACGGAACGTTTTAGTAGTTTTTGGGTGCTTGCAGGTTTCGAGGAGTCGGTGTTCACCTGACAAGTAAATAAATTATGTCATGTAACTCAAAATTGTTCAAATTTATTTGTTTACGATTGATAAATCCATAATCCTTTGTTACTATCAGACTATTTATAAATTTTATACTGTCTTGATAAAGGTGAAGGGCCTTCACTAAATATTGACAAGATTTTGTTTTATTTATGGATTTATCAATCGCAATGCAAGCAAATTTGAAAAATACATCGTACATATAGCTTAAATACAGTACGGTAGCCTAATAAAAATTTGCATTATTAGTAGCATATCCGTATTGGAAAAACCTGAAATTATTCTAAAAATTTCTGTGTCTCAATTTATTAGTCTTAAAAGCAGTTTACTGAACTGAAACTTGCAATTTTGGTAAAAAAAATCATTTGCACATTTACATTGAAATAAAAATCCAGTTCTTTCTAAGATAAATTATAAAAACATATAATGGATTATAAACATTTACGAATTAATGCACATAACAAGATAATTAACAGTCAAGTTCTAAGGTAGATTCAATGGTTATTAAATAATAGTCTGACCTAGTCTCAAGAATGTTCTAGACAGAAATAGCCTAATTTGTTTTTAAAGAATTTTAAAATAAAAATTTCCACTCATTGACTGCAAAACTACTAAACTACCCTATTTTATTTTTTATTGTCCAGGTGCTCTTGGATTTCAAAAATATTAAAAAAAAAACTGCACAGGTTTAAAATGCATTGCAATCAAATCCCAAAATTACATTAGAAGAGTCCTGCACCGTCTTTGCAATCTGTCTAGGTGTCGCTCTAACTTCAGATTTCCCTGCAACTTTTATATCTTGCTTTTGTGTAGTTGAGGCCTTCACTTCAGTCACAGTTTTAGGAGAGGAATCACCTTGTAAGCTCTTCTTTCTTTGAGGGGGTAATGGCTTAGGAGTCGTAATTCTAGACGACTGAACAGGCAAAACTTTCTCCGATTTAGGAGAACCTTTTGGTGAAATCTTCTCGGATTTTGGCAAGCCTTTTGGAGTAACTTTCTCGTCTTTCGAGGTTGATTTCGGTGACGAAATTTTGTCTTCGTTAGCAGATTGACTCCCGCTACTTTTGCTTCTTACAAATCTTCCAGATTTCGACTTTATCTCACCGTTATAACTCTTCGAATCTTTTTTCGCACTTGTCGGCACTTCTTTTCTGTTGCTTTTCAAATCAGTAGAATCCGATCTCGTCACGTCTTTTCTGACACTTTTTAAATCCGAGTCTGATAGTTTCTTCAATGCACTTTTTGAATCAGTTGACGTATGACGTTGTTTAGACTCGCTGCCTTTCCTTTCTGAGTCTCTTCTTGGTTTGTCTATGTCTTTGGAACTTCCTTGTGAATCCTGTGTGTTTCTGCGAGGAGGAGGACTTTTCTTACTGGAGTCTGGTTTGATGTCTTTCGATTCTGAAGTTGTAGGAGTTGTTGGACTCTGGAAAATTGGAATAGAAATACTTGAGCCCATGAGTTTATAACAGTTTACAGGAAAATATACAATATACCTCGCCCGAGCAAACATAAGACTCAAATGTATTTAGCACATTTTGACAGTTCTAATCCCCTAACAATGGGGTGGACAAAGCGATCACTGTTGTTTACCATTGTAAAGAAAACTTTCTCCTGTCAAAATCTTCAATTTTCTTAAATACATTTAGGCCTTATGTTTGAAAGAGGGGTATAGCCTATTTTATGTAACCTAACATTTTCAATATATGATTCATAGCCTATCTTGTTTTTTTATGATGATCAGTGATCACTTCAATGAAATAATTTTGCATCTATTCCAAGTAAAAATTAAAAATTTTTGGATACAGCTAGGCCTATAAGCTTAAATTAACAGTACAATTTCAGCATTATTAAAAATTTGAAAAATAACTTTTAAATTAACAAGAACTTAAAAATGGAACTAACAAATTGGAAAAATATAGTAAACACAGCAAATATGCATGCATAATCTACTACACACATGCACTTTTTAACTAACCTAGGCCTACTAACATATTTATAAAAATAATTAAAATCATAAGTAAATACAATGTCACAAAACTAAAATATAAATTATAGCATTTCAAATAAAAGAAATCACAGAAGACACAGAAATTAAATAACATTATGAGTAACATAAACTGTATGCTACTGTTTGAAATATTTTATCAATAACATTTAAAAGAAAGGTAGATTAACCTAAACTGCATTTGACTGATTTTAAAGTAAACTTTGAAAAACATATCTGACTACACGCTACTGCTAAAATCAAATGTGACACATTATCAATAATTATTTTAACTTATTAATTATACAGGACATCTAATTCACTTTAGACCTACAATTATAAAATATAGTTTTTTTAAAAGTTTTTGTTCAAAATCAAAAGTTAACAAAAAAATACGACTATTTTATAATAAAGCAAAAAATAAACTTATTCCATATGTAAAAAAGTTTTTTCTAACCTTGTCAACGGGTGAAGTCACAGTCTTGTCCTTTCCAAGGTTAAACTTGACATTTCCTTTTGTAGACGAAGCATTTTTCTGATCTTGTCTGGCTTTCATGAATTTCCTAGCCTCCTGTTCATTGGCTGCAATTCTGGGCTTCCGTGGTTTCCCAGTTAAAGGTACAGTTGCGAACATATCAATCAGAGTCATGTCAACTTTTTTCACGATAACGTTTTTCTTCGGTTCTGTTGGTTTTATTGCTGGTTTCACTGTTTTGTCGGTTGTTTTTGAGGATGATTTTGATTTGTCTTTGTCTGTGCTTAGTTTTCGCTCCGATTTCGGTTTGTCAGTTTCAAGTTTTGGTGTCTCCAACTTTGGACTCTCCGTTTTTTCTAATTTGGGTTCATCAGATTTCGTCTTATCGCTTTCCGAAGGCACCTGTTCTCTTTCCGTAACTGAAGGCAAACTTTCTTTCTGCGTCACATTATCAGTTTCATCTTTAGGCGATTGAGAATCTTCTTTAATAACCAATGGCGACTCTTCTTTCATTTCAACATCGGAATTTACACTTTCGACAGTTTCAATTGGCGATTTAGATTCCACTTTAGTTTCTTCTCCCTCAGCTTTTGGAGTCTCGACTTCTGACTTTGGAGTCTCGATTTCTGACTTTGGAGTCTCGATTTCCGACATTGGAGTCACAATCTCGTCTTTTTCTTCATCTTCTATTTTATCTTCTGATTTTTCATCCTCTTTTGGTGACTCAACTGTTTCCACTGCTTCAATTTTGGAACTTTCAAACTCTTCTTTTTCAATTTGCTCTTCTAAGATATCGGCATCTGAACTCGTGAACTCCTCTTTTGGACTGTCGGGCTCAGGAGTCACTTCACCGAAAGTCAAAGTCACAGTTTTAACTTTTGGTTCGGCACTAACAGTCTCTTCAGATTTCACGTCAACTTCTTCCGATTTTGTTGTTACCTCATTCACTTTTGTTGCCTCGAAACTGCTCTCTACCAATTCTTTTCCCAAATCCATACAATCTTGAGGACTCTTTTCTTCAACCGGACTTTCCGTAACATTTTCACAAATTTCCATTGGCTCGTCTTCAGAATCCTCGGAATCATCATTATAAAAAACGAGTTTCACTAAACCAGATTTCTTTTCTACTGGTGGAACCTCATTCTTTTCTACTGGCCTAACCTCACTTTTAATAATACTTTCCAACTTAGCTGAATCTTCTGATACAATAACTTCCTTTTTCTCCGGACTTTGTTCAACGCTGGCACTGGAACTATGTGCCTTCCCTTTCGAAGAATCTTTACTTCCGCTACTTTTACTATGTGATGAACTACTTTTATGCTCTCTCGATGAATTTGAGGAATGAGACTTTGATTTTCTTTCGAGGTCTGACCCACCTCTGCCATCCCCGTCGTATTTCTTATCGTTACTTCCATGCAAATCCTTTTCGTTACACTGTTTACTTTTACTCTTTTTCTTTGATGATTTCTCCGGCTCTGAACTTGTTGACTCATCTATGGCCAAATCTTTACTTGAACTACTGTGATGCCTGCTGTGTTTATGATGTGACGATCGCTTTTTATCTCTTTCATCTCGACTTTTCTTACTGTGATGTTTACTACTACTACTACTACGATGATGCGATCTCTCATGCTTTCTATCCTCCTTTTTCGAGTCGATTGTCAAACTTTGTAAATCAGTCGGCGTCAAACCAGCGCTTTCGTCCAAACTATCCGTTTTCTTCACGTCAGACGAACTATTTGTATTCTCCCAATCCATCGCAGACTCATGTTTATTATCCCCTCCCACGAGAGTTGCGTCCCCCTTAGGAGTAGTTACATCCCCTACGGGAGTAGCGCCACCTTCTGAACTTCTCCCAGAACTCCCACGTTTTTCTAGCAACTCCTCTCGTTTACGAACAATCTCCCACATATTATCGTCCTCGTCTGACTCCCATGGTGACACATTTCCGTCCCGCGAAGGTTTAGAAGACTGTTTCACCTCAGTAGACTGCTCAGGAGATATTTGATCATGAGCGATCGCTTCGTCTTTATTTGGGGGTGGCGTAAAAACAGCTTCGAACTTTGGCGATTCGTCGTCTGATTCTGAATCATCACTATTATCGGGCGAGGGAGTTATTGGATCCAAGTCGGCCAAAAAATCGTTAATTTTTTCATCTCCGCTTTCACTATCTGCTTTTTCCGGATCTTTCTTTTCCTCATCCCCGGAATCCTGTTGTTCATCTTCCTTTTTAACAATGTTTAATTCCTCTTCATGTTTATTCTCCTCACTAATTGTTGCAGGTGTTTCAACCATGTTTGTATTTTCTTCTACTTCTATTTGTTCTTCTTCTTCTTCAGATGGTTTCTCAGGTTTTTCGTAACCTAGGTAATTGTACACAACCTCCTCGATTTTGGGTAAGAATTTGGTGTAGACTTTTGGCTTTGTCACTTGGTCAACTATCCTATCAACGCCAGCGTCGAGAAATCCAGAGCTGAAAGCAAAATGGCATCATTGTACAAAAAACTGACGTTATTAAACACTGATAATCACTACACTTAGTCCTATTTATAATAGGCCTATGGTACCGTATTTATTTATCTTTCCCTAAAATTTTTCAATATCATGTTCTAAATATATAAAATTCTACTACATGTAATTCTTGTCATTGCCAACAAAAGAACACATCAAGAGTTTTTTTTTACCCTCAGTGGAAATATTAATTAGAATACAATGATTTACAAAATTACAATAGGCCTAAAGACATTTTACATGAATGCAATTTTGAATTTTCATTGTAAGGTACATAAAGATACAATTGACAATGTAAGTTTGATAGACAGCCTACATCTACTGTGTCACCAATAGATCTACAAATTAGTCAGATTAAAAACATTTAAGAACATTTAAAAATTATACTTCTAAATCACAAATAGGCTAAGTCAAATTTATTACACTCTTAATATTTCTAGATAGTGTGTTGTTACTAGAACTACCTGACAGTACATCCCTTATAGACTGGAAAACTTAAAAAAAAATTCCAAGCATTAAAATTCTCAGATTTACGGTCATAATTATTTTCACCACACAATTTATAATTCATAAACTCAAGTTTATAGTCTTTGTACTTACAAGTTTGTTTAGACTCCTAAAACTCTAAAAATGTAAAGTAGGCTACTAATAACAGCATGCACACAAACACATATTGGAAGAAGTTAGAACTAACCAAAATTTAGATTTCCATCAAGTTAACACTTCATTTTTGTTATTATTTTATGACATTTTTTACGTAAATTTTACAACAATTTTAAGGTGTCACTCGACATTTTTATCGACTTTCCTTTTGCCAAATATTTTTCTTCATAATTTTCTAGACGATAGACCAAAGTCACCTGTTTACAAGAAATTCTAGATCTTTAAAAACAGTTTTTCAAGAGAAGTAACCATTCTTTACTTATTTAAAATAGCGGAAGGCAAAATTTCTTAACATTTTCTGAAGACGGCAGACATTTACTCATTTTCGATAACATTTTGAAATATTCTGACTTTATTTCACTCCATTAAGTGAAATTATGACAAAAATTTAAATTAGCCTAGGCCTATATGACAATTTATGGTAGGCCTATTTTCAAAAAATTCTAAAACTTTGACATCTGGGATCCCTGAAATATTCATTCTCGTTAGTACTGTAGTTTTAATTAGAAACGCTAAGACTAGCTATTTGCAAATAACTAAACAATCAACTTACTCAATGATGTGTTTCCTAAGTGATTCCCTGAGCAGATTCTTATTTAATCCTGAATGCCACTGCTGATCATTGAGAAATTGAGTCACACAAGCTGCTACACGCTGATTTAAGTTCTGGTATGCAGGCTGGAATAAAGTAGGAAGAAATATTGCCGTGGTTAGTTACTGGAATAATACTGCAACCAGGTAATAGTACAGTATTAAATGAGATTGCATCTACTATACCCAGGGTTGGAAAAAACAGGGTTTTATTTGACTTTATTGGGTCTTAATAATTTGAAGTCAAGTCATTTTTTTTTTAGATCAAATAGTAATTTTCTTAAACTGAGGTCACTCAGATATCTTTTTCTTACATGATTGTTCAGATTTTCATAAATGATAAATTGTCATTTAAATTAATTTTTGTTAGGTTCATAAATTATGAGAAAACTTTGAGTTAGTCGAAATGTTTTAAAATGAAACAGAATAATTTATCTAAATTTTCCTAAATATAAAACCAAAAGAAGAAAGAAAACGTATTTTTATAGTTTTGATGTTAAAATAAATAAAAATTATAGGTCTAGGCCTACAGTATGAAAATTTTTAAAAACCTTGGTGGGTTTTCGTTTTTTTTAATGTGGGCGGTGGCCCGGCCCAATAAAACCAGACGATCTCGAGAGCAGATTTTCTGCCGGATTGAGACGTTTTGGGGCCCGGGGCCTGAACTACATATAAGGGCCCGGGATTTAGAAAACTGTGAAGTCGAACACCTTCCGAGGCGCACCACCACTGCTGGTGCCCTCCTCTAGTAAATATATTATTAAACTCTACGGGTGGACTTTCGCTGTGAAGTGATCATTTCTATAGATATGGAGGAGATCGCAATTTGAGACGGAAAAATTCATCTTTTTCTTGTTAATAAAAATAAATGGCAAGTGCAATAATTTCAAAAAACACCGGAAAATGAAGTTTGTGAAGTTCATCATGTAACAAGGTATAACCGAACTTGTGTTTGTGATATTTTAAGGTACTGAAAATGAGTAGATTCGACTGGTTGAATCTAGGCCTACTCGAGTTTTTTGAGTTTAGCCTAGGGATTTATTTTTAAAGGGGATTAGGCCTATAAGAGACTAGGCTAGTCACACCACTAAATGCCAAGTGTGACTGTCTCAAACGAGACAATCTCATTTCCCCCAGACGTTTATAACATAGGTCTAGTGCTGGGCGATTATATTGATTTTCGATTATAATTGATTATTCTAAAAATAATCGAAATCGATTTTTGTGATTTTCAAAATCGATATAATCGGAAATCGATTATAATCGAAATAATCGAAAATCACTCATAATTGAAATAATCGGAAATAACTCATGAGTTATTTTCGATTATGAATGATTTCCGATTATTTCAATTATGAGTGATTTTCGATTATTTTGATTATGAGTGATTTTCGATTATTTCGATTATGAATGATTTTCGATTATTTCAATTATGAGTGATTTTCGATTATTTTGATTATGAGTGATTTTCGATAGTGAGTAATTCATTATATCAGTGATTATTTAAACCAATAATATTGAATTTAGTAACGATGACGCGACTTTAAATGTTTCTCCGCTATGCTGACGTGTCAGTGAAGATGTGGACCAATAATATTCAATTTAGTAACGATGACGCGACTTTAAATGGTTCGCCGCTATGCTGACGTGTCAGTGAAGATGTGGACCAATAATATTCAATTTAGTAACGATGACGCGACTTTAAAT
>JAQIWE010004963.1:0-10316 GCA_034698565.1 Campodea plusiochaeta
GAAGAAATATTGTGTTTCAATAAGTGGTTAAACCCAAGCAGAACTATTTAATAGAAGAAAATGCCACTTAGCCTCCGACGTAACATAGTTATACAAGTATATTTCTTGTACTCTGCAATATTTTAATGTTTATTGAATGTAGGAAGATGTGTTAAAGGTTGAGACTCTATTAATTATTGTTACAATCTTCATTCCATTTATTATGAATAATGCTCATAACATTTGAATTCATGAGTATGGAAGTGAAAGTTTCTGTACATATCAGTAATTCTACACTAGTTTTGACCAGGAGAACACTTTGTTAAAGCAATAAGTCACGTATTTCAGCGAAAAAGTCAAATTTATTTAAAATGTTTAATTGTTTATTATTATTATCAATATCATGGTTCTTAAATTTTTAGATGTTAATAATTAATGGCAGAACTATGCGAGAAGGCCAAAGTGGCTTATAATTCATTCAAGTGAAAGTCAATGTAGTTCAGAATTGGCAAAAAGCCGGATAATATTGAAAAAGTCCACTCTGCCCGCACTTTATTGGTTTTATCCGGATTTTATCAATTTTGTCTGGTCTTTTCCAATTTAGCCTTGTAGTAGTTTTTCCAAATTTTAAAGTTTTCTAGAAATTTTATTTTTTAATTTTGGGGGAAAAATATTTTCAGGAAGATAACTTTACAATGCAGACAATTATTTTTGGTTTTATGTCTGGAAAAAAAAAGTTTCTAAAATTTTTATTGTTTTTCTGAATTAATAGCTAATTTCTTTTTAAATTATGATTGATTTTACATTTTAGCCACTTTGCGAGAAAAGTGGACAATTTCAAGTGGATTAATCCGGTTTAATCCACCCTGATTTAAACCAGTCCGGCTTTTATTTGCCAACCCTGATATAGTTACGCAATAATAACTAGCTACCATCTCTCCATGTAGTTATGGGGTAGTGACAATGAAGAAGATGATGAGAATAATGAACATAAAGAAGAGGAAGAAGGTACAAGTGGAGAGGAGAGGAAGAAAGGGGAATTAACTGCTATGGAAGAAGAAGAACAGCAAGTACAAGAAGAACAGACAGATAAACAGTATGGTAGGTGGATTCAATATTGATAGGAGGGTATTAGTCACGGATATTTTGTTGTAGCGATTTGGTTGTAGTGTTGCAGGAATGTTTGGAAATTTGTGCGCTGATTTAGCAAAAGAAATATTTTTTTTCTACCTTTAGGTCTGGTTCTTTAAATCTTTTTAATGACAGTATAAAGTAAAGAAGAAATGTAATTAATGTTTATTAACCTTTATATTTGGTAGAATAAAAGTGAAAATAACTTTTTTATATACATGAAGAATGAAATAAAATTTCTGTTGCCAATTCTCTATGACGAATAGGTGTTTATTTTTATGTTATCTTGACTAATTTTGATGATGAAATACTGATGATGGAGCGTGTAGCTTTCGAGTCAAGATAGCATGAAAATAAACTTCTATTTGTCAGAGAGAATTGGCAGCAGAAATTTTATTTCGTTCCTCAGCTATATGAATCATTTGAGTCATAATTACAATCCTTTGGAATAATAGTTTAGAAATAACTTTTTTAAAGTTGACACTGTTATTTAATATTTGCAGTTTGATGCGTAACTATTTATTGTTTCATTTAGAATTTTTCAGGGGCATTCAGGTTAAAGTGGGGACATTTTTACGTAATAACAAATTGCCAGGGCACGTAAAATGATTGTATAAATCTTTCATTGACATTTTTTAACATTTCTTCCTCAATTTTAGACCGATTTAAATGATTGATACGCCATTGGAAAGATCTCGTCGAGACCTTTAAAACAATGTATAACGACTATATTTAATTGGTATTTTAGCGAATAAACGACTTTGAAACTTAGGGATGAAAAGTAGGGCAGGGCGCCGAAGAGATAGGGCAGGGTGCCCATCTAAAACGCTCTAGATGAGACACTATAACTATTGTATTAAACTAAGAGTGAGAATAATATGTCAGCTTAATAGCTCAGTTGTATGAAGTGCCATGTGGTTCTGGTTACATAAAGTCTGCAAATTCAAGTCAGTGATGTGCAATTTTTCTTATTTCTATTTCCAGCTGCTAATAAGAAGGAGAATGAAGAAGAAATTGAACCATTTGACCTTCCAGAAGATCTGAATCTGGACAACAAAGAAGCAGAAGAAAATGCCAATGAGAAAGGTAAGGGTCATTAGAATTTATTGATGTGGCATTTGTTTTCAAGTTTTTTTTTTTATTAAAGTCTAAATTCTTTAATATTTTAGAAAAGGTAATTTGATATACTTGCATTTATTTTATTTAAGAATTATTGCAATATTTTTGACTTACTTATATTACTTAGTTTGTAGCTTCTACATGTTACTTGTTCATAAATCTAAAAGCTGAGTAAGTTTACTGTTTTATTTTCAAAGTAATAACTTCAATAAACGTGCTGATAAAAATGAAGTTATCGCATTAATTTCGAGAATTGTTAGTGACGTCGTAATAATGGAGTATGGTAGAAAAGTCAAAAGAAATTACTAGAGCCCAGAGGCGTCGCTACAGGGTGGTAAGGGGTGATGGTCGCCACCCCTAAACTTTCTCTGGCCACCCCAAATGAAAATTTACACAGTCACCCAATAATTTTCAGAAGGAAACCACTTTCAAACTATTTCATTTATATTTCTGAAATTGATGTTTCTATATCTGGTCTTTCAATAAAAATTGAACTCCAAGTCTCCATGAGTGCAATCACAGAAGACTGAAATAGTAAATCATAGTTTGAAATGGATAATGTAGAAGATATCAATACGGCTTCGTTAATTTACATAAAAAGTTCGGGTTTCTGTTTGCCACCCTTAAAATTTCCTTGCCACCCAAGGATCTTTATTCTGGCGACGCCACTGTAAATGATGTTAAAGAAAAAATGGAGTTTTTGAACAATGAAAACAATTCGTTGAAAAGTGTACTGGCGAAAAACAACGAGCAGTTTGATAAGTAAGAAAATTACAGCAGAAGAAGTAATTTAATCTTCTCACCATACCGAAAGAGTGGGATTCTTACGAAAATGTTGAGAGATCGCTGAGGTGGCTTTTTAATCAGGAACTTTCCGACGATTGTGCAAATTTACACTTCGAACGAGTGCATAGACTAGGTACGAAAAAAGACCATCTACGATTTGACCAATTATTACGAGATTTTCGTTTTTTCAGGACAAAGTGAGAGTAATGAAAGAAATAAACAATAATCGAGCAAACATCAGATTTTCTCACGACCATAGTTATGCCAAACGACAGAAAATAAAGAAGTTGAAAGAATTCGGCGAATTATTCGAATAGAAAAACGTAGAAGTGAAATTGATCGACATGAAATTGATTTATTAACAACCAGGCTTTTCTTTGCAAAAACGGAAATGGACTGATTAAAAATGACGGAACTGTGGACACGGACTTAAACAAATTATTGAAAACGGAGGCGATTATGCATAACGATACCAAAAAAACGATAAACGACCGCTTCCTATTTCGTTGGATACCATGTACCAAACTTTCTATTGCGAATTGCAGTCGGACTTCGTCCTTTACATTGTTTTATTATGAAATATTTATTAAAATCTACCTATAAAGTTATAAATACAGCAGACAGCAATAAAATATGTACAACTTTATTCAAATACCCCATTGATAATGATGAGACGAAATTAGATCCGACTGGAGAAACCATGATATTTACAACTTTTTCACGAAATACAATCTTAAACAATATTTTTTTGAATTTTTTTAATGATAATAAATTAGAATATGGCGAACTATTGGTTGAAAGTATTTTAAGAGATTCTATAAATGATGACATTGATTCCTTCACAAAATTTAGTGACGGCATTTATTCTATTTCTGAAACAGAAATCTTAAGTACTCCAGTATATCTTAATCAAGATTGGCCATATAAATTCTCTAAGCTATATTCTAAATTATTATATTGTAAGAAAACACTATATTTTCATAGTAAAATTATTGTTAATTTTCCCTTTATAGAGTGTACACATTGTAACTTACATGAATTGTTCAATTTAAACCACATACTACTCTTGTCCTATTTTCAAAGAAGCACGGTCAAGATAACTATTTTGGATTAATCAAGATATGATTTTCTCAGAAAAACTATTGTATTTGGATTTACATTAAATAAGATTAATTTACTATTTTTTAACTGAAATTCTTTTTCATATGGATTTATACTTTTAAAAAAATCAATTATTATGATCACTGTTTATTTTTCTACAAAATATTCTTCATTATTTAATTATTGTTTAAAAAAAATTGTCTGTTGTACGACATAATGGGCACTGGCCTACATGTACTTGGGTTTTCAATAAACATTTATTTACTTACAAACTTTTTATTGGCTGTAAAAACTGTACTCTAATGTATTAATACTTCGTAAATGCATTCATAATATTATGATGTTCATTGATTGAATTTAGAAAAGGTCATAAGAGCATTCACTGATACAGCAGTCTTTGATATTTCAAAGTCAATGACATTTATGCCGCCTTTCATAATAAATTATATTTATATAAATATAAGCACTCTCATGTTATTATCAATGTTTTTCGCGTGGTTTGAATATTATAGTCATATTCATAATTATATACTCAATTTACATAAACTTTCCTCTATCACTGTCTACTGGTCTTACTGCTTCAATTTTAAAATACTCATATGAGAGAGTAATTGTAAATTACTCTCTCATTTATTGACACAATTTGTTTATCAAAGTAAATTGACTGATGTGACAGATTAATAATATCAGATAAATTACAATAAAAATACTTCTGATTTGTGTATTGGAGTATATTTATATGGTTGTGAAGATTGTGAATATAGAATCCTTTAAGTACACTCAAAACAATTACTTGAACTAGTTTCTTTTACAGACCAAACCATCTTAAATCTCCATGCAGAACTTTGAAATCGTACTTCGTGCGCTAATCTATACAATCAGTTATATAGCCTCTATAAGCTACTTAAACAATATTTTTTAATAATATATGAAGCTGTGAGATTGTAATGAAGTTATTTTTCCACGTGATGTACCTTAAAAGCCCGTTGCGGCAGTGTTCTGCAAGATCTAATTGCCGATGTCCTGCAACATCCAATTGTAAACTGTTTGCAATTTCATTAATAAAATTCATTAAAGAAAATAGGAAACAAATTTAATGATAAAATCGGTCTGTGGACAGAATGATTTATGGTTTGTTACATCGTCTTAAAACCTGATGGTATAGGTTTTCGAAAAAAATGTTGTATCTGGGCTTGAGTATAATATTACAAGTGAACCTTTGATAGTTGAATTAATGTTGTGCGATTGGCATACCTGTAATCAAAAATTTACTATACAAAATCTGAAAAATTAAACACTTAGTGACAAGGCATTTATTTATTTTCCTTTTTTTCAGATTGATCTTACAAACTGTTGTGTTTCGTACTTTGACTCAACATATTGACTTTCCAAATGAATCATTCCGATAAATGATAACAATATATTAATTTCAGTCTTCCTCGAATTATCAAATCAATAATTACGTTTATTTCCAGTTTAACACTTTCTACAAAATTTACATGCGTCATCCAGTATCGCTTTTTGACCTTTCTTAATCTTAGACGCAAAATACAATGTTAAAATACCAGAGAATTGTCTCCTGACAAAGTAGCAGAATCAGCATAAAGTGAATAAATCGATGATTTCGAAAAACATAACGTTATAGATTAGAAAAGTAATTTTTGTGGGCTTTGATGGATAGCTTCATAAAGTGCGATCTTTGGCTTAATGTTTTGAAGAGCGCACCTTTTCATGGAAAAATATATTCAAGTCGTTCTTCAATGAACTGTACAAAAGTGAGAAAGCTCTGCAAAAGTTGAGAAAAAAAGTTAGGTTCACTTTTCTTAAATTCCATCGCAAAATATTACTGAATTTTGATGCTGTTCTATGATATATGATGTTGTAGCAGTTAACTGTAATCTGCTGAATCTCTACCTTATACTGGACGATGCAGTTAACTGTAATCTGCTGAATCCCCGCCTTATAATGAACGGTGTAATAGGTAGATAGATAAATAGAGAATGGGGAATTTGCAATACCACAACAGGTAAATAGATAAATAGAGAAAGGGGAATTTCCAACACCACAATAGGTAAATAGATAAATAGAGAACAGGTAATTTGCAACAACACAATAAGTAACTAGAGCAAAGGGAATTACCATAGGTAGATAACTAAAAGAAAGGGGAATTTGCAACACCACAAAGGTTAACAAAAGGTCTATCTCAGTTAACGTCCAATAGTTGAATTTGTGTTAATATTGATTTTAGATTTAGCAAAGATATTTATACCATTCAAAACTTATATGTACTATAATTAAGTTACAGTTTTTCATCTGGGCTAGTTTATGTATATACGTTTATTCAAAACTCAGTGTACATAATTATATTGAGAAGAGCTATACCTGATCGAATTCCTCATTCCTGGAAAAGTGGTTCTCTGCCAGTCTTATCTAAAAGTCGGGAAAGGCAACAGTTCGTTTGCATTTAGTAGATACTGAAGGTCACTTCGTTGCATATTTTATCGGACAACATGTACCGTTGACTCGTTTTTAGGAAATAGGGCATTAGCGTACTTGACATTAAGCAATCAAATGTTAGAGTGTGTATCACATAAATAATAGTTTTTTAAGTGTTTCTACTTTCGTACGTTTAGTATCAAAAAATATCAAAAGAACAGCATCTACACATTTTTCGCTTTCATTTTCCATTATTTATATAACATCATGATCAACAGTGTTGTTATTATTAACATGTTGGCATAATGTTACTTTTAATGAATGCTATTAAATTCTTAAGAAAAACCAGCAAATCTCACAATATTAATTTACATATTAAATGTTATTATATTTCACTGAAGATTAGATGAGTTTATGATACAACAGTCTGGTGATTTACTGTTGATACCCACATCAAATTAATACTGCGAGATTGATTTGCCAGTCTTTCTATAGAATTTAACATTACATTAAAATAGTGAATCAGTTTCAATTTAATAAAGTTTTATTTGATAAAAAATTAAACTGTTCAACTGTCAATCTAATTTTATCACTTTTGTTAACACTTATATTCTGAGCAGCATTCAGGAATATTTGATTTACCGAAACTATTTATTTTAATACTACTGAATCTAGTATTGTTTTACGGAGTTAACAAAAAAAATATTATCCTCTATTTTGTCATTTAATTCAAGCAAGGATACGTTCTTTGATATAATATACAATCGATAGACCGGTAGTTATTTGAATAATTATAAAAAAAAATGTGTGTTAACGTTCAAAAGTCAAAGTACAATAACAGAAGCAGAGTACGGGGAAAACTAAAGAATGCTATCTCTATACAAAAACTAACAATATTCATCTTTATCACAAACACAAGAAAATGTAAATAACTAAATAAAAAACTCCTAAAAACCAAATTCAATGTCACCAATCCATCTCAAAATCATACAATACAATGAAGAAAAAAACTAGAAATAATAACAAAATAACTTTATTTTCTGCAATAATATATACAGTGGTAGTATGTTGTGAATTATGCTTTGTTGGTAGTAATAGTTGGACTAGAAGTAGTAGTTGACGTACTTGACCCCGTGGCTTGTCTTCTTAGGTCATCCTGTAATCTTCTAACTGATAATGGGGGTGCTCCTACATCCACAGTAACATGAGTAAATAAACCATGAGCATGTGGATGAGATGAAACAAGGCGGTATCTAAGGAGAAACAAAATATATTATTAATATAAATAATAAATAGAGAATGCAAAGAAAATATTGATGTAAATAAATTAAACCGACTTACTTTACATTAGAATAATAAATTAAGCACATGAAAAAATTCCCTTCGAGTGGTAATCGACCCCACGACCTTTGCATAACGCGTGCACTGCTATGCCCACTAAGCTACCGAGCTACTAAGCTAATTACTAAGCTACTAAGCACTAAGCTACGATTATTATTCTAATGTAAAGTAAGTCAGTTTAATTTATATTATTAATGTTTTTTTAGGGAGGAAATGTTATTGAAGTTTCCAAAATGAACACTTTTCTTTTTCTTTTATGGAATTCTGGACTCATATTTTATAATGATAGTCGCAAGAAAAAGAGCCATTGAAAATGTGGTAATTGATAGAGTTTATGGTGTATTTCAATCTTGTTCAATGAATTAATTATGTTTTTTTTTACATGATAGGAAATGATAACGTGGATTTATAGAGTGTGATTTCAGTGGCAAATTCGCTGAAACAACTTTTGTTTTATAACTGTGGATTAATTTAATTATTACATTAAAGGGGTATTTTTTTCCTGCGGGAAACCATCTTTTCCAACACAGCTTAACGATCTCTTGGGAAAGCGAATACAATAGAGAATAAAGAAAGTAAAATGGGATCTGTGTGCTTGAAAAGATGGCTTCCCGCTGTAAAAAAATACAGGTTTAACGGAAATAAATTATACAAAATGAACCAAAGAGATTTTTTTCTGAAGTGGAGGGGTGCACTGTACAAAAGGATTGACAAATTCTCACTGAAGAAGTTGTTCATTCTTACAATATTATTGTAAATTACTAAATTTTATTACAAAAGAGTAATTACATTGTTTTTTGAAGTTTAAAAGAGTGAACTTTATTTTCTAGAATTAAACGTGCGATCACATCATACAAATTCCTCCAATGCAGACATGTGAATATTAACATTAACTTTTCATATTCAGGTTATAGTCATTTTAGTCGTGCTTAACTTTGTTTTTATATTGTATTCCTTCAGTACTGTACTTTATATAAAGTAAATTAAGTCAAATGTTTATATAACATGTACGTACTGTTAGTAGTACGTACTTAACCCAATCGACAGAAAATATAAAATATTTAATATTCCAAAATAGACTAGAATGAGTTTCTTTTTACAGCGGTCTGTTGGCAAGAATAAAAGCTTGCCTCATATTTCTCCATCCTAAAAACCTTTCTCTGGTCTGAGAACTCATTCAAAGGGTTAAATGTACCGGAAGTAATGTTGAATTGATGGCACTGTTCATTTCTCTCTACCTCATACGCCTTTTTACATGACCCTCAGAACTGACGATGTTACCGCTTTACCCTTCAGCTAATTAGACTACCACTTGAAGGTTGGACGTATAAAACGATCAGATTGTTATTAATAACCTGAAGGCAACGTTTTCAGTCACTTTTTCCATACTGATTTTCATTTTGATACTTCTGACTATCTTTTTATAGAGTAGGATATACACATTGAAAGATACTGCAAAAATAAAGCTGTTCAAAACACTATCTATTTTTTTCAATTAACAAGTTTTAGTCAAAAGAGAAAATTCCTCATTTCAATCCTTTTTTACTTTATGACGAAATATTTTTACAGTGCCACCCAATTTGGAACATGACTGTAGTTTATACGAAGCCAGTTTGAATTTTCAACAAATCATTCTGGTATTTTAGAAGTATGTACGACTGCTGTTTATGTAAATTCTTCTAGAATCTGGCAAATATTTTGACTAGAAATGAAATAATAACTAAATAAATGACCTTTGAAAATGTTTTTCTATATTTATTTTTATTTATTTATTTAGACATAACACAATACAGGATATTCTCCTAGAGGCAGTGAATGTGGAGATAAATAAAATACAAAGTTATATATTAGATACATTTCTAAAAAGCTGTAATTCTATAAAGACATCAGTATACAGTCGCAGACAGGAGCAATCTCACGGATCCACTCATTCACATTCTGTAATCTGCCATGATCATCTCCCCTATTGTATAACATTGTATTTGAAAGTATATATTTTCTAAAACCTTCTTCAATTTTCTGTACAACCTACAATCTTCTTTAAAATCAATGTGTCCTTTGAAAGCTCATAGAGAGTGTTTGTTTTACTTTAGAAAGATCAAAAGACCTGTACATGATGTACGTGATGCAGTACATGTGAACGTATATAGAGACCAGACTAATCGTGAACGAAATGGGAAAATACTATCTTAGGAGTTTAGGAGATTCCATCAATCAGTATAATGTTTACTCTAAAGAATGATGTTATAGTCTTACAAAAACTCTTTCCATAAAATTCTGAAATATTCGTGTACATATTTTATTGAACCATTTATGGCAAATATGATATATAGTGTTTCCAAAATTTTACGAACCCAAATCGATTAACCCATCAATGGTGTTTCTGACATTCCAACAATTGATAATCCTTTGTTGACTTATTT
>JAQIWE010004964.1:0-10316 GCA_034698565.1 Campodea plusiochaeta
GTATTTGCGATCACAATATTGGATCAGGAGACGGGAAACATCAGGTTCATAGTGTGAAAGGAATGTTTTTACTTTGTGTTAAAAAAAATAATGTTAAATATGATTGTTAGACATATATACAACAACAAATTCACAATAAAACCATCAGATATTGTTGATGCTTTTGTAAAGAGCGTTTGCTTTTATCAAAACTACAATAACATTACAAGATCTTGTAATTTTATTATGGTTTTGATAAAAGCAAATGGCAATCTTGAATTTATGTCTGTTATTACATTTAATCGAAATAGCATTTAACTTATACGCAAGAGCATTATTACACAAAAATCAATATTAAGGTAATCGTGTTATCTGAACTCCATAAAGAATCCTTAATTCTGCTGTCTTTTTCCCATGAAATATAAACCACCACTCTCAGTGATCACTGGAAGATGCCAATTTCCAAAACTGACTGTACTATAATTAATGGGTATCATTTCTAGTCATGTGAACTTATCAGAGGTTAGTACAGAGAAGTTCCTTTTTGTCTAAAAAGCAGAAGACAATTTTTAACTTTGATTTTTATTGATGTGAGTGATTTAAATAACTTGATGTGATGTAGTCTTGTGGGTATATCACTATCGGCACTCTTTTCAGAAATTAATTAGAAGGGTATATTATAACTTGTTTGGTTCTACTATGTTGAGTCGACTTCACGGCTGGTGTTAAGATACTTCCTACTTTGCGATTCCAGTGATGAAAATTTATATCTTCGAAAGTGAAGTTTCCCATAAAGTTGTTCTATCATACTTCATTTCTGAATCCATGAGTAATAAAGTTTGGTCAGCATCATCATAGTGTTGGAAATAAAGTTTAAATCTGGTTGATCTTCTTCTTATCATGAAGAAAGGAAGCTTTAGGAGCAATTTTATGGCGACTTAACTCTTCTACTACCACTCCTTCCTTTCCTTCTTTTTCCAAAGATACTTCTTTCACGTGAATCCCATAGAAAGAAAAACGATCACAACTTTCAACACTTTGATGACTCATCGCACCACAAAACATTACATTTAATTGTTATAGGTTTATTTAACCAGTCAGTACTATAGAAAGGACAATTGATGGTATATAAATTCAAAGGCAGGACCACGAAAAACTATATACGAAGAAAAGTCGTTTCACTAATGATAGCATCAATTACATTTGATCGTAATAGCCGTGTTTTTATTGATTAAAAACGTGAAGTCAATTGTGGCATCAAAATCAAAATATTAGAAATTAATTCCAAATAATACGTATTTATCGTAATAATAATAGTAATTTCAGAATTTGAAAGAGATATATTTCCCAGATTCAATTATAATCAGATTTAAATAGTTTCAACAGGCATGAAATGAAATAGAATGATATGATTAACAATTTTGATTTTTTTTTTTTAGAAAATATCAAAGAAAGTTACGAGCTCGGTTACGAGTCTTTGACGAGTTACAATATTATTCTGGCTTCCATTCTGTTGTGAAATGATGTATTTGTAATGAACACTAGTGAAGACTTGAAGTGTTCACAAATATGCAGATAACTGATCGTGTTGAGAAACACCATTGATGTGGAACACATGTAAATCTTTAGGGATGTTGAAGTTCGCAATCACTCACATCATGTAGGAGGTAGATAGGAGAAAACTGAAATGTTTTGTACTATATGTGACAGTATATTCAGGTTGAATCGAATTATTTATAGTTCTGATTGTCAAGAAGTATTTTAAAACTATTTGAATTCGTTTAAATTACCGAAAGGTAATATACTGAAATAGCTCTTATTGTTAATATTTTTTTGGTATAGTTTTCTAATATTATTTGTAAGAAATAAAGAAAAGGGCAAACTGATTTGGCGACGAAAAATAATATTTAATTGGGGGTTCGGTCAACTTTCAAGTGCTACAACATAACGTTAAAGTATAATTAAACCTCCATGTTTGAACCAACATATATCATCGCTCCAGGAGAGTTGACTTGAAACAATCGAAGAGAGGAAGAATGCTTTTCCACTTTGAACTGCGCATAAGTTACAATGCTATATCTCTATTAGTAGCTTGTGCAGGTGTTAACATTTTCTTATGAACTTTCACAGAAACCTGTTATAGAAATTTTTGTTTGATAAACTCATATATGATTTTTTTTATTATTATTAAATTAAATCTGTAGCTTTAAAAAGGATTATTCTACAAGTAAATAGTAATCATATTTAATTCTCATAGATTAATTCCAATGAACTGTAATTTTGATAATGAATGGAACTGATGCTTGCATTATCTTTAAACCTCCTAATTTTATTATCTACAGATGGATCTTTTAAAGGTTAATTTCCCTATAAAAATTGCACTAATTGATGAAAAAAATCATTTGAATAATGATGAAGTTTTAATATAGCATTGTAATATTAGAACTCTTCATTTAGGCCTAATCTTGATGTATAAGTGGTTACTGTACTTTACGGCTGTAAATTTAATAAAAAATCATAAAAACAATTTAAAATGTAATTAAAGTGATTGTTTTTATCGACAATATAAAATTATTTCAATCATTTAGTAAACTTAATACTAAATCCTATTGTGACGAGTATAACCAAAATACCTCCATTAGTCCACCATCTTCCTCCAATTGATTGTATATGTGTGTGTGTGGTGATGTTGTAATTACATGATGGTTTGAATGGTTCGTTCTATACCAACCAGTCACATTGGTGAGGAGGGGAGAGGGAATCATTACACGTGCACGGGGTATACATTTAAAGGAGGTATAAACAGTTACACACACTTGCAATGGGAAGAAGATTTCGGTCAGTTCTTCTCAATTCTGGTGGAGGACTGAAGCAAATTCAAATGTCAAGCCATATAGCAGTTCTTAGGTGTCATTTGGTAGTTGATGGCATCTACTTTAATTTCTAATTAATTTTTTCAATGTTTTAATCATTTTTATGCTTTGTAGTTAATCAAAATAACTGAAATTTACTATCAACTCTTCGTCATTAAAAAAATACGAATATTGTTTGAAAGAACAAGATGATTCAACTGGATTAGTTTGAAACTTCACTTTAAAATGGTTCCAACAGTGACTTACAGTGTCGCTCTGAAAAATAGTCAAGTTCAGAACTTACTAATATACAAGTATACTTACTACAAAGCTTAACTTATGTTTTGATATGGGGTGTTTATTACAAATTTATTGTTACCCCCTGTGAGAAAATCATATACTTCCTGTATTATCAATAAATTGCGACAAAATAACCATTATAAAAATATATTCCTTAGTATTGCTGACAGCGATAGTGGAAAATTCTTCCATGTAATTAATTGTGTGTTCAGAAAATTCACCCATCACTTTCTGGATTAGTAAGTCACTTTTACAGAGTGCAAATGACAATCACTATGATGGGATTAAATAAAGTATAATAAATTAATGTTCCCCACTTATTCAGAATTGAAAATTTAAAAGTTTATTTCACGAAATTTCTTAGAATCTACTGTAGTAAAACCTACATAACTTTTAAAACGAGGAGTTATTCGACCTCGTAAGCAATCTTTTGAACAAACACTTTGAGATGTTCAAGAGTATCACCTTTAATCTACGAAACACCTTTTCCGAGGGTTAAAACCTTTTACCCTGCTAGATCCCAAAGAAGAAAGAAAAAACATGTATTTTTCTGGAGAAAATAGAAATGTTTACCACATTTTATTACTGTCACCAACAGAATAGGACAGATGCTTTTGAATAATAAGGTACCCTGAAGATTCCATCTGAGGAAGTTACAGCATTACATTTTGTGAAATTAATAATTTAAAAACAACAACTAAGTAGTAATCATAATTAAGTAAATTACTCTCTGTCGTGGACAATACACAATAGGTTTAATGAAATTTATCATATTTAATTATATTTTATGTAATAGTAAAATTATAGTACAGTTTTAAACACACTTGCTTTTATACGAGATGTTTAAGTCATAGCTCAAAAGGAACAGAAATGAATGTAAATCCAAAACGGTGATCCGTTACTGCTTCTCATCAAGCTCTGGCCATTCCAAAATATAGTGATGTAAAAAAGTACTTAAAATTATATTTATTACATCACATTTCTCTTATACAACTGGAATGACATAATACTATTCTGTTATAGCAATGCCGATCCACTAACCTCCTCTATTACTTGAGGAGGTTAGTGCCCGATCCCATGTTCTTAGATGTTGGTCGATGTTCATAATAGTCTATGAATATCTCATACTAATTATTATTGGTTTCTCTTTTTGCTTATGATGAACCAAGTGCAACTATTTCCTATTTCCCTTTCCATTTCAATTAAGTTAACAAATATAAGTACGCTTCACTGTTTGATCCTATACACCTCCATAAGAACATATCAAAGTCCATAGATCTTCCAGAAGCATGACATTTAATCTATCTGTGGTCCATAAAGAAGTTTGTACATCTGACTATGTGGTCGACATCTTTCTTTAAGGTTTCCCATCTTACTGTGTGAAGCTGTGGACACTAATGGATGCTTTTATTGGACTGAAGATGAAAGTCGTAAAACACAATGGAATATCACAACACTCACATAGTACTGGTAGGAGCTATGGGTACAATGAAACCCCTTGCAATAAGAGCTATGCGTAGGGTGATACATTTTATAGGTTGGACATTATTTGAGACAGGAGTAAGGGGCTTACGTTTCGGTGGACATATGCTGGGCCAAGCATTTCTAATAAGTATGAAACATTTTCAGTACATCACTTCTAATGGAAAATACTTAATCATGAACATATTTATTACTGGCAATTTGTTAATTGTAATAGTAACTTTCATTTCCTTTATCTCTTTTTAATGCGTTAGAAGGTTTCTGAAAAAAAAAAAAGAAAAAAAAAAGAAATTGACTAATATTTGAAGAAAAATTAAAATTACATACTATACCTAACAAATTTCACCGCCGTATATAGTCCAAGAAAATTTGCATTGCACATCATACTATTTACAAATCGATATTAGCTATTTCATTATTCATTCTTAAATAATGCTTTGTGGTGCAGAATCCTCTTTCGTATTACATCCAAATAGTGATTTGACGAAGACAAATTGTTTGCAAATTGCGTCTCCACTCTTCCGTAGCAGTAATTGAATAGTGATGATGATCTATCCTATAGTTGTGATGATCTATCCTATCTATATTCCCAATGATGATGTTGTAATGATAGAATACACCTCACCTGCTAATGCATTGGTAATGACAAGCAACCAAATGATGGTACATTAATAAAGCACCCAGCCAAACGACTAGCACATTAGTACGTCTCCCCCACTCCACGCCAAAAGCATAATGCATTAATGAGTTTCATAAGTAAAAAGTATATGGAAGGAAATGAGGCACACCTTGGGACTCATAAAGCGAGAGAAGTCAAAAGCTTTATTCGCCATGGATCATAGCCAGAACTAAGATGGGGGTATGAGGGAGGTAGGCACTCCCCAAGGAGGGACAGGAAGGAATAAGAAGAAACTTTTTCGTCTTGGCTCAAACTCAATGTACTGTGTTTGCCTACTAATTATAAAAATGCATAAGAGTGAAAGGGTATTTTTAATGAAATGACAAAAATGTTGCTTCCAGCGGAAGTGGATGATGTAACGGAAATTCATATCTTTCATTGATAAGATATAGCCATAAGACTCAATTACAGAATCTTATCGAAGGCACAATACTTATAAACTGAGATGTAATGCAAGTATTTATCCCTGAATAATAAATTAATGCTGTCCTCCTGTAGCGATTTTCAGAAAACACCAATCTTTGTATCATAAAGAGTATTAATGATTATCAACAATCAAATGCAGAATAAAAAAGTAAAATAAAAATACAGATTTTATTAATTTAACTCAACTGATTTTAAATTTAAGTTCTGGAACATTTCTCGAACTATTATTTCAAACTTTTTATCGATCACTTGCTTGATAGTTTCAATCAAAGATATTCCCAATAAAATACTTTTTATACAGAAAATTTAAAACAGTAAGTAAAAGTAACATAGGAAGACAAATGGTCATTTCAAGGAAAATGGTAAGTGTAGTTGGGAGAGATGTTTAATTTCTTTTAAACTTTCGTTAAAAATATTCCACCTAACCACAGAGAGGATACTTCTACCAGGTGGTTGTTTTATATGCAAATGCATTTATTTATATTCTGTTAAGAATGATTGAAAGTTGATGAAATCACATACGCTTCGACACACTCTTCGTAATTGCATTCCACTCTTTCCTCTCTTATTCCTTCAGAAAGTTGCAAATTTAAGAACAGAAAATAATCCTTTCTTGGAAAACGTCTTTTACTTTATACACTTCAAATAGGTGTTGAAAATGTAATGAGAAAAACGAAAGTGATAATTACATTTCCTATTGGAATTTTATTTTTCTGCCTTAACCTGCAATTTGAACATTATGGTACTGTAAGTATAAAAGTAAAACGTTAGTTTTTAGTTCCACAATTTTATGAGTAAACTTTTTTTTTATTTTGACTAATGAGTTATTATACTGCAATACACCTAAATATATTAGTTCAATAATGTATAGGTATTATTAGAATGAGGGTATGTATACTTCTTCGGTAAACTTCAGTATAAAATAAAGCTGTTCGATCAAATAACGAACTTTTACGAGAAATTACTGAAAGTGACTAATAATGTATAATGACACGTCATTAGTATCTTTTTTTAAACAAATTTGACAAAAAATGAAGTTTACCTCTATGAAATCTCCCTGTCTAAATATACCTTCCAGTGTGAATAAATAATAGAAATCTGGATCGAAACAGTAATTTCTCTTTTATCATTCCTAGTAATTTTGAGGAACTTATTATAACTGTGAAGAGTGTATAGTGAACAATAGGAGTGTCTTTTTATGAGAAATCCCTTCCATTTCCCTTATTGATTTTAAGAGGGGGGGATTGTGGTTTCTGGGAAGAGGGGGGCTAGGAGGGGGGTTAATTCTGTGAAAGAGCCAAAGCATTTTGTTAACTGCTGGTCTCTTCGACATTGTCATCTGCAGATCCTTGGAAAAAGAGAAGGCGGCGTAGTTGACGTTTCTTGAGGTTATGGTTGCCATTATAGTAGAGAAAAATGTTGGTTAGCTGGATGGATGCCCACAAAAGTGGAAATGTGTTTTCTCACTCAACACAGACCGACTGTCTGCACAACAGTTAAAAGAATTATGTGGCTCTTGTTGTGATTACGAAACTTTTCCATGTTCTTTAATATTTTGTGTTATCATTGTAATATATCCCACTTTTTCAATGTCATTATTTTACAGTATTACTTTAGGAATTTTAGTGAACATCATATTACTCCTATATAATATGTTTATGCTATGGTTTACATAATAATACAAACCAGTACACACGGTAGTATATACAGTTAGGAGTAAAATCTAGTCAGCATTTTTTTAAACCTCTGATCAGAATAATTTCAACTTCCTCATTACTAACTTTTACATCAGATTGATATTTATTGACTAATCGCTGTACTTTCTTTGTTTTCTATTGTACTCGATCTGTCAAAGGACCGATAAGATGGGTTTAAAACGGGACATCTGGAAAAATGGGTCTTTAAAATTTAAATAAAATTATTGTAAGGAAATTACTCCCAAATTACAGTAGTAATTTACATACAATGTACAATCGCTACTTGTATATCAGAAAACTTCTTTCATATAAAAATTTGGTCACTTTATAAACTTCATGAAGTTTTATCAGCTTTGATTAAAATTCATATAATTAAAATTAATCAAAAGAAGATTATGTAAACTGAACATTTAAATACATTATCAATACAATATTAGAGTCATCCTGGAACAAGAAGTGATACCAAAAAAATTCAGAAAAACAATTTGAACAGTGGCAGTATAATTTATCTATATACAACAAAAAGTTTAAAAAATACAGAAAATGGCTTTCATTCCATCATCAAAATTCGCACATTATTTACAAAGAAATAACATACGCAATATAACGGCCATTCATTTTCAAACCTTTCCAATTAATCTATACTAAGAGCTCACTTACTCCCTACCCAGAGAAAAGTCCCACTCATAAATTGTCACTAATGAGTGGCAAGCAACAGTGTCGAGTACATTTTATCAGACACATCCCATCCCCTAGTTGACTGAATCATTGTTTGAGCATAAGATTATTTAAAATAAAAACACATGTGTTGGAGACAGAACAGACTAACAAAAGGGCCTTGTTTCGTATTTGTAGTGACTCCTTCAGCTAGGGAGGGAAAATTGTTTGGAAAATCATGGAAAAATACTACTTTGCTGACTGAAAGTGTGGATTTGCATCTATTTATTGTTCCTTCTTTTTCTATTGGGTCTTGTAGGGGGTTTATCGAAAAGAAATAAAGATTTACTGATTCAATTTTGTTCATGCAATATGCATGGATGCAACAAGGTGAAAAGAAAGGAAATTTAGTTGCTTCTTTAATGTACCATAAAAGAAAGGTATCAAACGGGAGCAAGTATTGATTTTTTTATTGGTGATTAGAAGTAAATTCATAAATAGAAAATATATTTAAGGTAATGTAATTATAAGATTGTTTGTTAAATCGAATAAGACTAATAGGTAGCGTGATTGTGATACAAATTATAAAATAAAAGTGGTCAATTTTCGTATACGAATCAAATATTTGGTTGATTCAAGTTATTCTTTCTCACCTTCCTCTGGTGTTCCGGTGGAATAAAAGTCAAATCAACTGGAAATATTTTTAATACACTAACATCATACTTATTGTAATAATACATCATTCGTGTAATTTTAAATGTAATCACACTGTTGATGTAGCAATAAGACATATAGGTAAACTTCCGATGCTCTCTATCTCTCTGGATGCTAGTAATGAAAATAATTCGGGTAAATTTGAAATAAAAGAAAAATACGGACAACCATAATTTCAGTGCACACTAAAGATGAAGCTGTAAAAATGGGCGATTATAAAAAAGGAGAAACTTCTTCTGTTACATCGCTGTTTGAATGAACAAATATTAGATTGTAATTACGAACCTTCCAGTACTGAGTAGATTACATCATCTTCATAATATTGAATTGTATTAGAGATGAGCAAAATTATTTTAGTTATTCCAGAGATCTCAAAATATGATAAATATCCTATAAATGTTTGTATTTTACTATCACAGAATAATTTAATCTAGAAATTTTTACTTCATGAATCCCATGTAAAGACAGTTAAAATTTGCATGATAAAAATGAGTCATTCACAAACGATGTCATTGCATTGATATTCCAAGTAATGAGTGTTGAATTTCATTCCATTCCACTCCCCACCAGACAGTATTAACATTCCTTCCTCGTGAATGTAAGTCTTTATCGTTTCTTCCCTTTTAATACAATTTAACAATCCACACATTGTTGCCCCCTCAGTCTGTTTATTAAAACTATTAACAAAGAGTTTAAAGCACAACATTCACTCTTTGTCCATGAGATGGAGACTCAATAAACAAACATCACTGTCCTTCGCAAAGCGAGGGAAGGGATAGTCTGTGAAACATTTTGTTGACATATCACATTGCTGTTTTGAAGATGTACGGACATTTACATTGGACATTCAAAATAATGGAATGGAAACTGTCATTGTGGATTATGTATTCTTGGAACGCTTCTAGCGGTGGAGTTTTAGAGAAATACAGTATGCTTCTTCGAAACGAACGAATGCCGTGGATGGATTGTTATTTTAAAACATTTTTATATAGTACCGTTAAATGATTATTTAATGTAAAGGAGTCATATGAGAACCCAAGAGTCACATTATGAGATTCAGTTGCATTTTACGTTCTCTTAAATACTGTACAACTCCAGAAGCTATGTACTGATACAGACTCGTCCACAGAATTGTCATATCACCAGTACCCCGTGGTAATTCCTGTACAAAGCCGAACCGATAATAATGAATTGCTCATCACCCATAATGCATTTGTGTTTTTCCTTCCTGTCTCCCAGTGACCACGTCATTCATGTAAATCTCTCTCTCCTCCCTCATCATTTGAATATTTATCACAAATTTCCCTTCGCCATTTTCCAACTGATTTTATCGCTGCGGGTTTTAGGCTGCCGTTAGCGCTTAACTCTTCAATAATAAACCTAATTAAGCAAATGATCTTTTCATGCAAATTAATCGGTTTGGAAATTGCTTGTACTTATGAAAAGATGTTCTTATCCTAATCATGTCCACCGTAATAGAGGAGTTTAGTTGAGACTCAAGATGGAGGGGGGGGGGTTAGGAGTTTACAG
>JAQIWE010004965.1:0-10315 GCA_034698565.1 Campodea plusiochaeta
GATGGTTCCTTGGTGAAATGACATCTTGCGTAAAATAAGTCCCTTTTGAAGTGGATGCCGCCATTGCGTAAACGTTGGTGAATGAAGTATCTGTTGGTCATTTTTAACCAATCAGAGGCGTACGCACTCAGAATGTAAACAAAGAGATATCCTGTAGAATACAGCGCCCCTACAAGCCGTTGCCATCACGAATAAAAAAATATTGCAAATAGAAAATGTTACATTATCTTAAAACATTGATAATATTAGACTGCACTATTTAGTAAATTTTTAATTATGGTAGATCTAGTTGTATCTTTGTTTTTATGGTAAAATTTTATTGATCTTTTTTATTAGTTATAATTTGTAAATGAATTTTTTATTTTTTTATTTTTCCTTGTTAGTGTTTCCTCATCCAGAAGTTCATCTAAAAAGTCAGCTAATCTTTCTGTAGTTAGTGTTCAATCTACAAATATTTTACCAAAGGAAGTAGTAACATATGCTAAACAAACACAAACAACATCTTCTGGTCCTGAAAGAGATGGTAAGTATTCAAATTAAATTCAGTAC
Organism: Campodea plusiochaeta; assembly: GCA_034698565.1. Classification (NCBI taxonomy): domain Eukaryota; kingdom Metazoa; phylum Arthropoda; class Diplura; order Rhabdura; family Campodeidae; genus Campodea; species Campodea plusiochaeta. Next base: position 550 of record JAQIWE010004965.1, read on the forward strand.
TATTTTTTGTATGTAATGCAGTGCTACCATTGAACAGATTTATTATTAGTTTAGTTTACAAATGATAAGAAAAAGTGCTTGACTACTTTTCAGTTACGTTGATGCTCTGACAACTGTTTCACTAAATTTTGTGAATTTGTATTATTACAAATAGGAATATTAAAGTAAATATGTGAGTTATAAATTGAAATCATTTTCTGGTGAATATTAGACAAATGCCTACGAAGTGACAGGTGGTCTGCAAAAATTTGCCATATGTACTGAGAAAATTAAATTTTTTAATGCTGCATGTATTAAACAGTAAACTTAAATGTATGTACTGTTTTATTTAAATTAAAGTGGCACTCATTTGCTAGCTTGTTGATTAAATGCTTAAAACTGTTTGAAAATAAGGGTAAACAAATACTACTCAACTTTCACTACAAAAAAATTAACTGCAGTAGACAGAAGGGTAATTTAATTATGATAATTATATAAAAGCTGTTTTGTTTTTAAATTAATTACATAAATAATGTAAACTATATAGAATTTATAAATGAGTAATTTAATCTTTGTGCCATTATGAAGCGATATCGTATTTAATATGAATAATAAAATTTTACCTTAGGATATATTGGCTTATATGAAATGTAACTATAAACTTAAAAACTGCATATTTTATGGTGCACAAAATGTGTAATGTACAATGAATAATTTATAGGATATATATTAAAATGTATCTGAAGTAAAAAAATACGTTTACGTATCCACATTTTTTTATAAGCTGGTGTCTGTAGGATTCAATTAACTACATTATTAAGTCAGAAAGATTTGAAGTAGAAAGTTTCACTTGTTCATACTAATAAATTCTAATAAAATAATAATAATTGCACTTGTATAATCTCTGCACTTGGCAGTATCAGTATTATAAATCTCACATGTACAGACACTTGCATGAGAAGAAATATTAATGTATATTTACTGCAGATGCTTTACACTTAGGTTGTGGGTAAAACTCCTTAAAATATCACAGCTGTTTACTTAGGGAGTATCAGATTGCTTTAGAGAATGCTTTATATATTATTGTTTTGGTTTTTGTCATTTCACACTTTTAGAAAATGACTTAACTACCTAACTGTAAATAGTCAATCAATTCATTTGTAAATACATTTCTTCAACAAATATTTTGCAAAGTGGTACAGACTGCCATTTTCTTTGTGGCTTTTATTCATTTAACATAGCCAACCTGTGGTATTACCTGAAAACAAGATTTTTAAAATTCATTCTAACAAATAATTGTGAACAAGATATTATCATATCTATTCTATTTACAAATAATAATATTGTGCTATGTTACTTTAGAAACTTCAGAGGAAGTCATGAGAAATCTTCTGAAGAAGTGATTTTTCAGGTTTTTCAATTGGCTTCCTTCCCCTCTTAATATACCATTCTTATTAACTGTATGTCTTTGTTATTGACAGGCTAAACTGTACTTAGATTATGAAGAAGTAATTTATCTTTTTTTAAGTGATTTATTTTGCAGTCTAGTATTTCAACTTGTCTATTATATTAAAAACTGGTTACTGTTACAGTAAATGGTATGTACAGTATACTTTACTGCACTTGACAAAAAATGTATAATGTCCCTCATGAATGAATTACAATATTTTTGTTGCAGTATTTGAAGATAATAGCACCATATCATTCATTTTTTATTGTTCATGTAGACAGTCTACCAGAGCTGAAGCATGAATTACTTAATATTAGGATTTTGTTTGTATCATTACTATAATGAAAATTATTTTATAGTTAAAGAAGAGTATAAGTGGTAAGATCCCTCAGTACTATGCAATAAATTCTTGTTTTTCCACCTGTTATGAAGTTGTGGTATTTGCTCTGAGTACCAGTAGAATGATGAAATATTTCTAAAGACATTGTTTTCCTCCCTTCTATCAAAACACTAACAGCAATTAAATTGCATGAAAGAGCATTTACTCCTTTTATGTGAGAATTGTTAATTTTGAATTGTACAGAACTTCTTTCTTTTTTTAATGCAAATTGAAAGGTTACTTTGAGGATTGGTGGCGGCCCAGGAAAGGTGGGTGTTAAACAATTTTTACAACAGTGCACACTTGAACGTTTGGAATATTTTTTTTATTTGCTTTTAACTTACTTATTTTCTCATTATTATTTTCATTATTATTATGTTGAAGTATGTAGGGCTGTTATAAAATAAATTTATTATATTTTATTTTCCTCCTTGAGTACAAGAAGAAAGATTCCATGAAAAAGCATACTTTGTGCCTGCTGTGTGTGTGTTGTCATTATATTAGAACCATACTGTATGTAAGAGTACTTAAAAAAGACTTTCTTGTCTTATCTGAAGAAAGAAGCACTGGTGATGGCTTGTTATTGTAATAATATTTAATAAAAGCATAAATCTGTGCAGCTAAATAATCTGCTAATATTGTATATGAATTGTTGCTGTTGAAAAGTCTCCAGAGATGTTATCATTTTTTCTCTCTCTGTGTTGACACTGTAAGGTGCCAAATTTCAACCAGTTTACTGTCACTAGACGACTCTAGACTAGAGCATGGTAATTTACATAGTAGTAGCGCATTAGTTAGTTTATAGATGACATTCCATAAAACCATGATTATAGAAAAGTTAGTAATTCTTTAAATACACACTGCATGGAACTGTGCAAATGATAGCTTCTTAGTTTATTATGCAGTTTGGTTTTCTTAAACTAGTGGCTAATCAGTTTTTTTTTATTATATACTTAAAAACTCACTCATCAACTTTATTGAGTGAAATATCCTATAAATATTTTAATAATATCTTTTACCAGTAAAATGGTGAATATATTTATTCATATTTGAAGAAACAAAGTATAGGTATTTAAATGCTTACATGTTATTAGCCACTTGTTTCTTAGTTATCCGTTGTTTTGTGCATAATTTGCCAGTTTTTATTTTGCATGATTATTGAAATTTGCTTCTGAATAACAATAATAGATTAATGTGTTACGTAAGGAGGAAATATAATTTCCGATTCAACTTATTTAACATCTTAGTAGAAAACTGCAGACTGACCAGTCTTTCCTTTTCCTTGTTCGTAGCCCATGCCTTCGATTATTACGGTAAGTTGTGATTCCACTAGTCAGCTTTTTATTTATAAATCACTATTATATTTGTTATCTATTATTTCGTTTAAAACTTGCACTTCGAAAGTTCTAGTAGATCTTCTGTTTTTATTTTCTTTTTTTATGTAGTATATACTTCTGTTATAAAGTGTAAAATTAGTAGTTTCAGAAAGAAAAACTGAGTATACAATGTAGCATACCTATAAAATGTATTAGAATTACATTTTTGTAATCTTTTATTTTGTTTTCCTTTATTCCAATTGGAAATACAAGGCAGTAAATTAACGCACCTTCCAGAGTCATCGTAATTGTGACAAGATTTTAATCATCACTGGAAGTGTCAATCCTTGGTGTGATGTTGTGCAGCAATTCGCCTTTACTAATTATTGTAAATACTGGAATGTGCTAAAAACTATGCTTTTTAATATTTGAATATTAACTCTGGGATAGGTTATTTTGCATTAATGGTTAAAGTTGTGCTTCTTGATGATGATAACAAGAAGACTTTGTTTAATGTGGTGTTGTGGCATTTAATGGAAATACAAGAGCTTATAAAAATATTTTTTTCTCTTTCTAAGCACAGAAATGAAATTTTTGCACTATAAAAGCTATTTACTGCCTTAACTAACTCATATACAGCACAGGTGTCATTGGTAATTTGAAGGTGTTAAAAATGTAAATAAAAACTGGTTGAATGATTTGATTTTTGTTTGCATGGTCACTTCATGGTACTCTGTCTTTCTTATTTTTTTCCCTTTTTTGTTTGTATTACTGCCTATTGCCAAGTGTCCGTGATGTAAGGTAAGAAATGGCTAAATTTATACATTTAACCTATCAATTGATTTACCTATTGAAAAGTGATGAGTAAACTAAAATGCATGAGAGCAAACTGTTTGCTCTTGAAAGAAGTGATTTGGCCTCTTCTTACCTTTTCGTGTGTTTTAACCACAATTAACATTTTAACTCAATTAACAATTTCTATCCAGCTGGCTTACCTGCTGTGAAGCTTTCCACAACAAATCAATACATTTAAAGTGTATTAAATTAAATAGTGCTGTTTGCTTTCAAAATTAACTAAATTCAAAATTTGAAAAACTATAACATCCTGAATTTGAATTCTTTGCTAATAGCTATGTAACACAAGTATTTGTCAGAAGTATTATTTGAAATTTCCAGCACCTAGTATTTATTTAACTTTTTCTTTCATCCCATCAAGATGAGTATAACCTTAATCCAGCTTTAGAATGGGATGACGAATTTGCAGGTAGGTCTGCCTCAACTTGTTCGCTGCCTGCTGTGCTGCATATTCTATGTTTTATTGTCCAGACCTTTTAATAGTTGTACTTTAGTTTGCTTTTCTCATGTGCAAAGCATGTTTATGGTTGGTGTTTCTATTTATAGATGGACATTGGAGGAAAAGGAATGTCTTTTATATTAGAATTTCATTTATTCTCATCAGAGCCAATATTGGTTTTCTTATTTAATAAGGATTACTAACACTGTTCGCATGATAATATAATAATGCTAGCATGGAATTATTTTGCATGCATGGCTAATTGTAATTGATGTTTTCCTGGATGATTCAGGAAGATGCGTTAATATTATTTTATCAATAGTGCCTGAAATGTTAATGGTATTTAATGTTTATTAAGTTACAAATGAGTTTTATAATTTTAAATTTATAATTAAAGCAATTTTTATAACAGAAGATTTAAGTTTCCTATCTTTCTGTGTTGCTTGAGTGCTATGTTGTTTTAACACATTCATCTCTTTAAGCTTATGCTGTTTTTTCGTAATATCGTCTTTCCAAAGAAATTATAAATTCTTAAATGAAACTCTCTAGATTTCTAAACTCTTTAATTTCTTAAAATCAATAAATAAGCATGAAGCTTAGCACGGTATTTTCAATTTGGCTGAGTGAATGATTGGTGTAAAAGTTAGAAGTTAGGGAACCAGCTTATTCACCAAATAGTTTTGACTTTTGATGATGTGCAAGCGGAAGACGAGGAGAACTCTCTACCACCATTGGATAGTCATTATCATAGTAAACTACCTCCTGGAATACTTCCACATGGAATGCCACAAGTTAAAGATGTACAACCAGCACTTACAGCAGTTGAAGAAGCAGCTAAACAGGAACAACAACAAGAAGGTCAGTTCATTATATTTCATCACCTACCTACAAGTAGTTCTGTCCATACAATGTGATTAAACATTAATATTATTCACAACTCATACATCTACTTTTCAACAAAATTATGAAATGAAGTTTTTTTTCTTGCTTTTTTGAAGCTCAAAAGAAATACTTTTAATTTACAATGCTCGCCCAATAAGTTTTAAATTTTACCGTATGATTTATAAATCATTTTTATCATGATCAACAAGTTAAAGTTAATTTATCTGGTGAAGTGCATACAGTTCTAAAGTGCTTTCTAGTTGAAGAAACGTGAAATGCCTTGGAGTAATTGTGACTACTTCACTATCTTATACAGAAAGTGATCACTCTCTCCAAAGGATCTACTGTCTTCTGAAGAAAATATATGTTTCTTCAAATGGAATACACTCTTATTGTAACTGTTGTCACTTCCAAATAGAAGTGAGAACTAAATTTATGCTTTAACATACTGAACAAAAGTAATTATTGCTGTTTCTGCATAATTTGTACCAAGAAAGTGTATACAGTATTTGGGTTGGAAATATTTAGTAATTTACAGTTTTTTAGGCCTATATATATTTTGAGGTACAGTAATATTAATAAAACAGATGTATTGCATTTAAAAAAAAAATTCTTCACATATTGTAATTCCAATAACACACTGGTTAAAAATACATTAGGATATGCATAGATACCATACACAATCATAGTAGTAATAATATTTGTAATTAAAATGACTAAAAGATGTTTTTATTTTGATTAGTTCATGAGTTATCAGAAGAGGAGAAGAAGACAATTATGTATTCTGAAGAATTCCATAAATTCTTTGATAAAACTACAAGGATAGTTGAACGTGCACTTTGTGAACATGTTGATATTCTTGTTGATTATACTGGACCTTTAGATGGGGAAGAAGGAGGGTAAGTTTATATTTTTATATAACACTCCATTTATTTGTTGGATTTTGTTTTCTACCATTTTGAATGTGAGGGGGAAAAAACTTAGATTTTAAATGTTTTTTTTTATTAACTGGATTAATAAAGAATTTAGTGTGTATAATAGTGATATTAAGAGTGTATTTTAATAAAAGTATGAACAGTTGATAGAGTGTATAGAACGAGTCTGTAAAGTTACTGTGGAAATCTGTATAAATTAAAATTATATCATAGTGATATTACTCACTTTATAAAAGTTGTCATTTTCAATTACTTTACCATAATAATGTACATAATTTGTTTTTTTATATGTACTTAAACGCAGAATGGTTAAAGTTATACTGACACAAAATTTATGAATCTGTTGTCCTTTGAACGTTGATGGTAAAGTTTAACGTTATTTAGAACTTGTGTTTCATTAAGCGGCTATTGCTGACTTTGTAAAATTGTAAGGCATCTATATTTATTCTTAATGATTTGTTACTTTAAATACTTGTAATAGAATAATATAATAATGTTATGGAATTCTGTGTCACTTAAAAAAATTGTGGTATATCTTTTCAGTGACGAGAAATCTGGTTCCCGTTTATCTGTGAACCGCAGTTTTTATGATGAACGTTGGTCTCGAAATCGTTGTGTTACTAGTATGGATTGGTCAACTCAATATCCTGAATTACTTCTTGTAAGTTATAATAATAATGAAGATTCACCACATGACCCAGATGGAGTTTGTTTAATTTGGAATACTAAATTTAAGAAAGATAGTCCTGAATATATCTTTCATTGTCAATCACCTGTCATGTCTACAACATTTGCAAGGTAAGAAATGTTTGAGATATGTTTAGAATTAGGCGATTAATGAAACTTTAGTAATATTGTTTTTTATTTATAATTTGGGAGAATGAAGGTTTTTTTCAGTTTTATATAAATTTGTTGGTAATAAATAACTAAACAATTATTAGTCAAGTCAGAATTTTACTATGACAGTATGTAAAGAAATATGGTAAAACTATTTAAAGAATAGATGTGTTAGAATCCACTGAAAAGTAGTGATATTTTTAAGAGCTGCGAGTGTAAGATAATGATATAGACTATGTGAATTTCAGGTTTCATCCCAGCTTGATACTTGGTGGTACATACTCTGGTCAGATAGTATTGTGGGATAACAGAGTTCAGAAACGAACACCTATTCAAAGAAGTCCACTGTCTGCAGCTGCTCATACAGTAAGTTAACTGCCAGATCATTAAGTTAGCTTAAATGTTTTGTTCAATTATTGTTCAGATTGTTTTGTATTTATTAGCTGTTTAGCTCTGTGATATTTATGAGCAACAATGAAGTGTAAAGTGCATTATGTTTCATTATCTTTTTATCAACCTGAGATATAGTGCTATATAAAGTTGTTGATTTTATTTGTTTTATTTCAGCATCCAGTATATTGTATGAAAGTGGTTGGAACTCAAAATGCTCATAACTTAATCAGTATATCTACAGATGGTAAATTATGTTCTTGGAGTTTAGACATGTTATCTCAACCACAGGAGACATTAGAATTACAACATAAACAAAGTAAAGCTGTTGCTGTTACATGTTTAGCATTTCCTCATGGTGATGTGAATAACTTCATTGTTGGAAGTGAAGAGGGAAATATTTATTCGGGTGAGAAATTATTAAACACATGTAGACACCTTCTTTTAAAATTTATATCTTTCCTTTCAAATCTATTGGTCTAAAATTGTCAATTTCAAAATTAATTGAAGTAATTTCAACATAATACAATCTGTTCGCATAAGATTACACAAATTTCTATATTATATACATTTAATTGAAACTTACTCATTATATTTTCATTCTAATGAACAAAATATAGATTTCATTTCAAAAGTTATAATTTTTTCTATTGTGACAATTTTCATTAAATCTACAACTGTGTTGTGTATAAAAAGTGACCAGTAATAGGTAACGTAATTATTTCTTCGCTGTGCTTAAAGTGACTAGTAATAAGTAACTTAATTACTGCTTTAATGATGTGTGCAAATATATATATTTATCATACAGTATTTTAATCTATAAATTGAATATTGAAATATGAATTGAATTTTGAAGTATATACAATGTGATAATGTTAGTATGTGTTAAAGTAACTGTTGAATATTTTTTGTTGTGTTAGCATGTCGTCACGGTGGTAAAGCAGGTATAAGTGAATTATATGAAGGACATCAAGGACCTGTAACAGGAATGGATACTCATTGTGCAACTGGACCTACAGATTATTCACATCTATTTCTTACTTCATCTATTGACTGGACTGTCAAATTATGGAGTTCAAAGGTTAGGGGAATTAAGATACACAACAACATTCATTGAGAATTACAAAAAATAACATTAGTACAACTTAAATTTTGTATCTCTAGAAAGTTCCTTTGGAGTTTAAAACATTTTTATTTTTTTATTAGTAAGTAAACTTACCAGTACTTTTATCTTAATGAATCTACTAAATTCATCCATTATGTTGATGGCTGTGAGCTCTGTTGCATCAGAAATATCTTTAGAAATTTATAAGCTTTCAATTGTTGTTTAGTTAATTCAGTATCTCACAAGTAAAGTTAATAGGTGGAAGAAACAATTCATAGCACACTACACAAGTCATCATTTTTTCCATGATAGAGCATCATTGCAGCACCAGTCAAGCCAAGGATTTCTTAAGTGATCAAAATTAACCGGAATATTTATCTGAATTTACGTATGATGTACTTGCATTCTATTTTTGTACATTTGTATTTCAGGAAAACAAACCTCTTTATTCATTTGAAGACAACTCTGATTATGTATATGATGTAGCATGGTCACCAGTTCATCCTGCATTATTTGCAGCAGTAGATGGTACTGGTAAATTAGATGTTTGGAATTTAAATCAAGATACAGAAGTACCTACAGCAAGTACAGTTGTAGATAGTGGTATTGCATTAAATCAAGTATCATGGACACAATCAGGTGCACAAGTTACTGTTGGTGATGATAGTGGGAAAGTATGGATTCTTGATGTTGGAGAGGTAACCAATTTTATTCAAAATGGTGCATCTAAAAAATTTAAACATGGTACACTGAGTTTTATTACAATTTTTTTATGGGATTAACTGATTTGAAGTTATACTGATATTTTCTGTTAATTCATTTATGACAGAAAGGTTAATTTGATACAGTACAGAGCTACAGACTATGCATTTTAAAACTATCTTTATTTCTACAGATGTGTTGAGCGAATCTTAACTTCATATTTAACTGTACTGATATTTGTACTAATTAACTTCAAACTTCCATGTAAGATGGCTGTTACATTTACAGTATTTGTAAGCATAAATAGAGCATTTTTTTGGTAATGTTTGAAATCATTCATCATTTCAATTAGTTCAACTTTATTTCTACAGAAAGGATACCCTGCCAGAAAAATTCCGATGGACATGCACCTGTACATGCGCATGTTCACATGTTTTGTATATTTTCACAACATGTATTGCATGTTTTACAACATGCACATGTATTGAATATACTCA
>JAQIWE010004966.1:0-10315 GCA_034698565.1 Campodea plusiochaeta
CGAGACCCGGTGACCCGGACCAAGTCGGTGACCCGAATGACCCGAATGACCCGGTGACCCGGTTCATCTCTGATACAGAGTGCTTATTACGGAATTCGGCTTTTCATTTCTATCAGTTGCCTTTATTTTTATTGACCTTGCTATGAGTGACCATTGATGATCAACTGATCACTAGTGATCCTTAGTGATTTTTGGTGATCTCTGCTGACTTGTTGGTGATCTTTGGAGATTACTGGTAATAGTTGATGATCACTGGTGATCATCTTTGGTAGTTCATCAACTTCCTGAGTATAACGATCTGCGCTTTTTTGAGTGACTACTAGAGTGCTTTGAATATTTCTTGAGCTGTGTACCGGAGAGAAATAAACAATGCCGTAAGAATAACATTGGATCATATTCAAATTCTTTTTTTCCTCAGACCTCAAGAAATGTTCAAACCAATATTGAATTTTTCAAATAACTATTTGTACAATTTTAGTCCATACTAACCTTATTTTGTTTATATTCAGCAAATACACGAGTTTTAAAATAAGACCGGATAAAATCTGGTTTCCCGAAATGCACTATAACATGTCTATTCTCTCTTGAAGAAAAAACAAAAGCAACGACATAATATATAAGCCAGAATAACATCATTGTACGCGAGGGCGCGCCTTATCCGTTTTCTTTTCTTTTTCTTTATTTGAAAGTGACGACAAGCCTCTAAATAAGTTTATTATGTAAATACAAAATAAAAGTATGATGTTGAAGAAAAGTATAGCTTCCGTAGCTGTACAGACACACCTTTTCCTGTCTTTATTCGACAAAACACGAGGAACGAAAAATTAGGAATCGTTAATAACTTTATCCTAACTTATCTAAGATTTTTCACAGACGGTTAAAGAGGTAATTCAAAAGAAAATAAATAATAAATAAGGAAAACCAAAAATGAGAACGAAAGTTTCATATTGTATTAATGAATAAATAAATCCTTTATTGTACTAAACGGGCGGTTACCCTCCCTATTATATAGTACAAGTATAAATAGTTAAATATTAAAAACAAAGAAAATAAATTATGGAGATTGATTAGACATGGCAGGGTTGCTAATATATTGAACGATAGAGTTGTCATAGGGACTTAATTGAAGATCATTACAGAGTTTTTGAGCTCTAACAATAGGACATCTGGAACCGGTTATCGTACGCACAATTGGTAATCTGAATGGATAAAATTGTTATGACAGATGGAACATTGAATCGAACTTTACACAATATGTCTGAGAAATCTTTAGAATGAAGTTTGTTTAAAAGTTTGCCAATTTATTGTCAGGTGTAAATCTACCTTAAACTTGTTTGATTTCGTCTAATTTCGCCGGACTCTTTACACCACTATTTGATGTGTCGAACCCCTCATGCTAACTAGCTCGTATCTTCTTCTTTCTTAGAGAAACTATTTTTTATCACCTCGTTGTTACTGTGATAAGTAACACGCATCCATGGTGATGGCGGAAGTGTAATTAAATGACGTCACGTTGTGATGACGTGGAAGAGGAACAATAAATTCTCATTGTGGCGAACCTGGTGGCACAGGAAGGAATTAGCGGGGTTGCATAGGGAGAATGTAATGAGGGGAAAGTTGCAATAGAGATAAAAATTCAGTTTATTAAAATCAGTTTTAATTACTTTGACGTTTTTATCAGATTTTTGGGGAGTTTTCTTTAGTTTTTGTTGTTCATAAACTGATATTAGGTTCCTATTTAGTTTTCGGATTTTCAACGGGGTTATTTCAAGTATTCATTATCTGCAAGTAACCCTTTAAATGGTTGAAGTTTTGTTAAATACTTAATATTCTTTTAAATTAAATTTATGAGCTTATTTGTTAATTTACTTTCGAAATAAAGAATCCAATCATAGTAATGTTCTTTTAAGATATTTTACATGAAAGAAACTTAAGTAATTCTCATTTCTTGTATATATTATAACTATTTCACTCTCTTCTATATATGCATAAAAGAAAATGTCCGTCGTTGAATTGAAAAGGGTTAAAACTGAAATTACTCGTAACCATAAAACGAAATTACTAAAAAGCGAAATCACGAACTTTCCTCAACCTTTTTAACCCAACAATCATATTTTTCAAACCCTCCCTCTTGATTTTCACCCCCAGCATAATAAATAACGTAAACACGTAGAACTTCACTCTAAAGAAGAAAAACCTGTAATTTGTCTAAATCGCTCTGTAAAAATCCATCATTTTCTATTCTTTGTATAGAAGAAAACACATAAAGGATTTTGAAAAGGCCTTCGCCATGTTTTTCGTCCCCTTTTCAATATTTGCGTGTTGTGGGCCTCAAAGTTATAAATCTCCAGCAAATCTCTCCATGCCTTTTCTTACAAAATACTGCCCTTCCTCCCCGAGCACACTAGCCTAATCGAGATTTACTGCTCCCTCTTTTTTTTCTTTTTCTTTTATCGATCTTATGCGCTCCATAATCTTTTATAAGAAAGGGCCACTGAACAAAAAGAAGATGACACTTTTTCTTTAGAATTTGAATTAAATATTATTTGGTAGTGTTTTTTCTTGGCTCGAGTATTTTCTGTCTTTCATTTGAATTTTATGAGTTTAAAAAAGTGAATGATGAGGTTTGACCATATTTCTGACACTAGATTTATTTCAGGGAATTTAAACGTGAAATTTGACTTTCAACAGAGTTATGATTCGATGTTTTGCATGCTGTAGAATTTTAAATATTTTAAGTAGTGAAAATGACAAACGGAAGTGAAATTTATCTTTGCTAATGGTTTTTTTTTATATGTACAAAGAAAATATCAGTGAATTGTCTTCTGTAGACGTATTTTTTATGGTAGTATAATTAAATTTCAAACTCGCTCATACTGTGCCACAAGTTTACAAAAAATGTTAATTAACTGAAGTATTATTCCATTCAAAGAAATGTGTGAATCCTGTGGGTGAGCTTGTCAGCTTCGCTTCTTCATACGGAAAAAATCTTTTTCTGCATGCGAAAACACATTTCTTTGACTGCAATACATACTTTAATTATTGCTTAGGGAATATTTTGACTGTGTACTTGCCACCCTATTTTCATTCTCTTTTTTGGCACTTTCGTTTTTGTTATCTTTGTTGTATCCGTAAAGACAACACAAATGAAAATAGCATCATATAGAAGAATGAAAATGGATTTATACATAATGGCAGTATAGAGTCAAAACATTGCCTAATTATTGCTATGCATACAATTAATTTTTGGACTTATTTTTGCGCCGTCTTCCATTTCTAAATTACATTATACGTAAGTTATCTGTAGAAGAAACAGATGTGTGTTAAACCTCATTTAAGATGGTCAAGTGAGTCTAAATTCACTCCTCATCATCACAACTTCCAGTTTATACTGCCCCATCTTGTAACAGCGGTCGGAAGTTCGATTACTCTGTCGGGGTATGAACCCACAGTTCACTGGGTTAAGTGCAAGACGAGAGTGTAGAACCGAAGCTCTAGTACACTCAACCACAGAGGAATCGTAATTATTGCTATACATTTTCTTAAATAGATCAGATTATGAAAGCAGGATAATTGGATAATAAATTTTCATTCTCCCGTTTTTCTAACCACGTTATTATTTCTAAATACTCTTAAACTGTTATTAAACCATGAAATTGAGCTTCAAAAGCCTATAAACACTAACCACTAATAAATTTTTATACAAATCTTATACCACCATCATGCATGTAAAGTATTAAGTTTTCCACACCCTAGCAACGACATATTTCTGTTTATACTTGTTGTGAAAATATCTTCATCATCACCTCTCTGGTAGTGATGGTAATAAGCTGTCAATGTTGACATATTTTATTCAGCGGTGCATTATGGGCACATAAGAGATCAACACTGATGTGGGCGTTTAACTAAACAAAAAGGAAAGGAAGGGGGAGAAAATTGTGGGATGAAAAGCGACGTCAATAAATGGAAAACTCTAAAAATAATGTTTGATGTAATCATCATTATTACTTAATTATTGCGCAGTAGAAAATTTAGTTATGTGTTTCAACTTATTATTGCTATGTATTATTATTATTAAATGAATCTCAATTTAATTTATAGTTTGTATAGCAATACGAGAGATACAATTATTTGAGTTATTAGTTATTACGTTTTTCCAGGATTTCCTTTCTTAAAAATAATTGATAAAAAGGTATATTTAGAGAAAGGGGAACAATATACAGCAATGTTAATACTAAGCGGTCGACACAAATAAAAATTCGAACAGATGAAGGAATCCAATAAGCGTTCATGACTGTCTCTCACGGAAAGCGAGAGACTTCGGGTTCGAATCCCACTCTGAGCAAATTTTCATTTGCGTGTTTATTGAAGTAAAGGTATATAAAGCGGATCATAAAATTTTCAGTTTTAAAATATTGAAGTGCAGAAAAACCATGTAGTATTTAGGAACTAACAGTACTTATGACTGACATTTGCTTCGCCGCAGATCGCATCTAAAAACAAGAAATGAAATGGTTGATGTAATCGTCACTTAATTATTGCGCACCAGAAAATTTAGTTACCGGTATGTGTTTTTGAAATGATTTATATCAGTTTTATTAAATTTATTGTAGGTGTAATTTATATGGTATGTATAGGAATACAATTACCGTATTACGTTTTTCTATTTAGCTGCTTCTGCCATAATTGAAAAAAAGGTATATTTTAGAGAAGACAAAGGGAACAATATACAATGTTAATATTAATATATGTTTACCCCTAGCGGTCGATACAAGATTTTCGAATTTGTTCAATTTTTTATAGAGATAATATTCCTTTTAAAACTTTATTGTTTATTTGATAATATTTAATATATTATTATAATTATATATCTGATCATAAAATTTGCAGTTTTAAAATGTTGAAGTGCAGAAAATCATGTAGTATTTAAGATCTTACAGAATGACATTTGTAAATTTGTTCATTTTTATCATTTCATTTTTCTTTTCTTTTTCATCTGGATTCCATCTTCCTTTTTAATATTTGAAATTACAAAAAGTTACTTTTTTGCAGAAACCACAAAGTAACTTTGATTATTAACTTCTTTTCCGAATCTTTCAATTCCCTTTTTCTATTTCCATCTTTTATTAAACGTTCAACTTTTTCCCTTTTCAATCTTTTCCTTCTTTTACGAACCGACGACGTTTAGAATTTTCATCTAAATTGGAATTAGAGTAACTTTTTGAACGTCGTGCGAAAATTCTCCAAAGGTTACATTTGCAATTAACGCCAAAAAGTTCTTTTAAGCTGAATATACTTATGAAAACATCCCGCAGGAATAAATATTATACAAACTTTTTATGTACGTTGTTCGTTAGGTTGTTGCTAGATGCACACAGGGTTGCCAGGGTTTAGGAAATGATGGAAGTTTACATTGATGCCAAAGTAAATATTGCATATAATTCGAAAAGGTATTTTTGGCAAATCTCAGCTTATTAAAGATTACTTTATTATAGTGAATATTAGAGGACTGTACTAATCAACTGTCGGTGGTTTGGTACTCTTGATCTCACAAATATTATGTGCTGATATGCCAGAATTTTCACAAATATTGTAAGAGTTGACTGAATTTCCTTTGAATTAAATAGTAATTTACTCGCAATACTTCAATATAATGTATATCGTATAAATTTATTTGCATTGCAGATATTAGATATTGAGACCTTGTAGGTTGAAACTGCTATCGTACAGCCACAGTCTCAACCTGCCATTCTTTCTTGGGCACGATGTAAGTGCAAGCCCCCTTATGTGGGAAGCAAGGGTATACTAAACTACCCAACTGTTGAATTGTCTTCTGACATTCTCAGTACAATATTATATCATTTGATATTTACACTTTTTTAATGTATTGGATATTGTCTAGAAAAAAGCTGCCTTAACTTTCTTCTTATAATATTTATTCAACCGACCAGGTTTCGGTTTTCAAAAAACCATCATCGGGGCCGTTGAGAATAAAACCATTTTGACAAAAAATTTCGATCAAAAGGTTTTTGCTTCAATTTCCTATTTAAAATAAAGTTAGTCTGTATACAATCTAATAATTTTGAGATGACTAAGGGGAACAATATGCAAACTGATAATATAATTATTATTAAGATATTTTTTTTACTTACAATGCGTGTAAATGCATTACTGTGTGATTTATAGTTTTTTTTGCTTTATAGTTATATGGAGCTTGTAAAATTTTTATATTTGAATACACTCATCAAGGGATGCAAATTTTGGGCACAAAATAATATTAAATCATTTAAAACTAATTAAAAGATAATTGTAAAATAGTGGATAATAGATTCAACATAAATTACACAATAAATCATTCCATACTGTACACTGTATAGATAGACTACCAGTATGAATAGGCCTAAGCTAGATTAAATTTTTTCTAATTATTTTATGTTAATTTATAGATAGTGCATATTAATTTCACTATCTGATGGCTATAATTAGTATTTAGTATGTGGATATAGTTTTTCAATTACAAAGGGAAATATTTGCATAATCGACCAATAAAAATAATGGGAGGAAAGTAGTGTTTTATACATAAAGTTTTACGCAATCATATTAATATTAGAAAAAAATATTTCGTTTTCAAGATAACGCTTTTATGTTTCTATTTATGTTTATGTTTTTAGTGCTATTTTAGATTTCTCTGAAAAAGATGTATAATAATTATTTTATACTTTTTTTTCGAGAATTTTCCAAACATTATTTGAATAATTATAGAAGTATTCAGCAGTATTTTTGTTTGAAAACTTTCAGTTCACTATATTTTTAGACATGAAAAAGTTCTTTCATTTTTCTCAAAACATGTGTGAAAGATACTGTATCCGTATTCTGTTCTCGAAATATTTTATAACCTGTGATTATAAACACGATTTCCAGTGGACGATAGCAACCCTATCTGCTTCTGTTAAAAGTTGTGTAAAAGTCTGCGTTTAGCTGTAAATTAAAGTCGATTCGACATTTGAATAATTTTGTTATGTTAATGACAAAATGTTGGAAACAGAAAAAAGTGAAATATTTATGAATGCAGCTCACCTGGGACCATTACAAGGTTTTCCTCTAAAAAAGTTTACAATTTTCGGTTTTTACTTTTTCCGTATAACTGTAATGAAATTAGGCTTGCCATTTGGAAAATAGTGACTTTTGAAAAAGTGGCAATACTTAAAATTTAATATTTCAAAGTTTATCTTTCACACAGTAGTTTAAAGTTTTCTGCTTAGAGTTTTTTTATATCTGCTGGCTCATCTGAATTTTAGAAATATGTGGAAATATCAGTACTATATAGAAAGAACTTTGAGCTCCAAAAGTTTGGGTCATATGAAATTAAGGAAGGTCAGAATTCACAGAGATTATCAAAGGTTGCTGAAATATTGTTCTTTCAATTTGTTTAATTAGTGATTAAAGGGTTACCTGCAGCTAAATTGACTTTTCTGATATTATAACATAATATTAGTCTTCTTGATATAAACAACTCATATTATTTTTCTTACCTCCCAAAAATCATTGGTTGTGGAGATATTCACCTTAGAATATTCAAAAACGAAAATAAGCTGTAAGGTAGCGGAGCAAGCTAGACCCAAAACAAGGCAACTGCTGATATATGAATAAAATGATTAATTTGCATTATTTTTAAGTCACTTTTGCTAGTACTTAATAGATATGTGTTCAGATATGTTTTGCAGCGAATAATTTGCATATTTTCGCAAATGAGCAGCGAAATTAAGCAGGTCGATTTGTGTTAACTTGTGAAAAATCTATCGACTATATAAATAGAAATATCTCTTGAACCGTTGGGTAAAAAAATGTCAAACTTTTTGCAAAAATTCTTTAATAATGCTATGTACAAGAAAATCACAAGAAAAACAGGAAATTCATTATCTGCAAGTAACCCTTTAACGAAAGTCACATCTATACAATGTAGTATGCTTCTGCTGCATCGTGCTCTCGTATATTTCCGTAAATAATTAATAAAGAGGGTATTAAACTGTAATATTTAATGCGCTTATAACAGTATTGATATTCATCGGCAGATTATGCTAATAACTTGTGATATTTATAGACTATAATAATATGCGTTTGATATACAATAGGTAGAGTCTGATAGAATTTGTTGATGGGACGAGAATTCGGATATGTCGTAGGATTGAGAAGAAATATTTATAGAAAGTTCGAAGATATATTAGAATGTCTTACAGAACAAATAATAATTTTAATTCGAAACTTCAAAAATCATTTCTAAAGTTCTTTAAGCATACTATATAAAACTTTTCTACTTTTTTATTTCTTTTTAAATGATTCTGAGCTTCAGAGGTTGTTGTTATATGTTAAATATGATGGAATTCTGAAATATGCAATAGAATAATAAAAGTAATATAAATTACATTCAATAGTCTATTCTTGAAGTTTTATACCCGAGAACCTTTGATAAGTTTACGTTGTACGCGTACATCATTAATGTTCATATTTATTATATAAAAATCCTCATAAGCTATAAACCTTTCTCACTAACATGATTGTTACGACATTTTTAATAAATGAGTACTCCGAAAAATTATGTCAAATAATATTCTGCTACTCCATTTTTTTTCTGTTCGCCCTATGACCATCTGAAACTTTGGGATCTGTTTTGCCTTTATATGAAGTGGCTTTGTTTATCTTGTGGGAAATTTATTGTACGTCTGGTCCCAATCTTCTTTCAAAGACGAAAGGGGGTCTTTTTGTGTCGAGATTTTAAATGGCAGAACCCGAGTTACCTGTCTAATTTCACGTGGGAATTTAACATCATTCAATACCTCGGGATTTTTTAACGATCATCTCTAACCTTTTTCTTGCAGCTGAACATTTCAGAACATGTACCATATTATTGCAAGTTTTGGTGAAATGTTTAAATTAAGTCCAAGAAATATTAAAGAGTTACTTGCAGAAAATTAATTTCCCGTTTTCTGTGATTTTCTTGTACCTTATATTATTAAACAATTTTTGCAAAAAGTTTGACATTTTTTTACCCAACTGATCAAGAGATATTTCTGTTTATATAGTCGATAGATTTTGCACAAGGTAGCACAAATCGACCTGCTTAATTTCGCTGCCTTGAGAAATTAGCAAATTATTCGCTGAAAAACGCATACCAGAACACATATCTATCAGTGGTATCTTGTAATTGCTGGGAAAATTATCCCGTTAGATTGCCAATAAAATTATTATTATTTATTTATTCATTTATGTTTATTATCCTTATTTTAATAGCTAACACCTTAAAACGTTGCGCATTTCTTATATTTATTCCTAATATGATTTCCGATAATATGCAATCTTTCGATGATAAATGAATTTAAAGAATTCACATGCGCAGTTCTGCTGTTCGCATAGATCAAACAAAATGTCGACTATATTACGCATCAAAACTAACGGAATGTATGAAATAATCTGCTTAAATGGAAATACTCTAAATTTAGCAAGGGATGATGATAACAACTTCCATATAATAATAATAAAGAACTGAAGAAGGGTAAACAAAAAAATGGGAGTTCATTCATCAAAGTTATTTTTGGAAATTTGATCCCCTATGATCTTAATATTTGTATAATTCATAAAAAAAAATATTAATGAACCGTTATTTTTTTTAGTAATTTTTGATGTATTAATAATAACAAAACTATAATATGTCTCAGGAAATCATAGTTTTGGGAAACTTGGTGTCTGCTAAAAAAATACGTGTTACTACAGGGAATTGCGTCGTTATAAATATCCAAAGGTCGATATAGAGATACTCAGTCTGCTTCAAGATAGGAAACTGTAAAAAAGTTACTATAAACGTTTTTGGAAACTGGTTAATCAACTTTTGAAAGTAGTTCTAAATATTATGCTATTTAATTATCACCTGGTGGAATGAAAGCCCTCCACCTAAAATTAAAATTAAGAGAGGTCGAAATTTGTATTACTTATCAGGTAAAGTCGCAAATCAATATTTTTATTTTGGATTGCATTCGCTATGATAGTATTTAAATATATTTGTGAAAATCGCGCTATTAATAAAAAAAATGGCCGCCTGTAGAGACAAAAAGTTCAGTTTGTTTAATCTTTAATGCTAATTATAATTTAACAATTGGCAAGAGCTTAAAAACAAATATCATTTTGGATTGTACACGTAAAACAACATTCTTCTATCTTCTCATTATGTCATTTATGTATCATGACAATGATTTAAAAAATAATTAAAATCGTCATCACATTTTTTGCCGTAAACCATCTACTAAATATTTTATTTTAATAC